>JABUQX010145377.1:15000-28762 GCA_015478945.1 Trachelipus rathkii
AGATTTAGCAGGAAAAGCGCTAAAAAATAGACCAGCAAAGTAGCTAACTATTAGAAAGTCTTTAAAAAAAAAAAAAAAAAATATACCTTGGAAGTAAACGTAGAGAAAACTAAAAAGTGATAATCACACAAATTTGGCTATAAGTTTAGATTTAGCAGGAAAAGCTAAAAAAATGTTCGTAAAGAAAGTAGCTGGGTTGAAAGAAAGTCCGCTAAAAAATATATACCAAAAATGGTAAAAGTGCATGGCTTTGGGTTAAAGCTCAGGAAAAGAGCAGGAAGTATGGCATATCTGAATAAAATAAAGGGGGGTAGGGGGGAGAACCTAGGGTGCTAGCAGGGTGAAAGTAACAAAAAACATTCACATACACCAGCACCCTCACATATACACCCCTAAAATAGCTGGCAGAACGTAGGTATGAAATAGGGGCCCCCGGGGGCGAGCCCCCTATTAAAAACGCCATACATGAAAAGTACCCAGGAAGGTAGCTGAGTACTAAAAAGTCGCTAAAAATATATGCCTGTATTGACAGAGTGACAGGAGGGTGACAGGAGGTGTCCTTTCGCCTTCTACTACTATCATCATTTCGTTTCTAATTGCTTATCTTGATGGTTTCAACCATTTACCCATCTTTTGGTAATGCGTGTGTTTCTTCATCACTACTGGACTGTAGAAATTCTTCCAGTTAATCTGTAATTGATTTACTTGTAGAAGGTGTTGGTTCTGTAGATTTAGTTTTCATGCTAAATGGTGCGAATTAATAGGCTGTTCGGATTTAAGAAGTTTCTCAACTTTGCAAGCACAAAGTGACAGTGCTTTGTTCTATATTGTGTTCCAAAAACTTGCTTTATAACGGGATCTAAGTAAGTTGCAATATTATGGGACATTAATTTCCACAGAACCAAAGCGTTTTCTAGCTCTAGTTATTACATCTTTCATTCTTTTAAACCGTCATCATTTTCATTTGAAGATGTTTCAAAATGCTTCCTTAGGTTTGACATTAATGGTATTACATCAGAGACAGAAGCTGTAGAGGCACTGATTTTTTGGTAACTTCTTCAAATGGTTTCAATAGCTTAATCTTAATGCATTGTGATATGATGTCATTTTCCATATTAGTAAGAATGTTAACTTTGGAATACGAACTGGCGTACAAAGCAAAAGGTTCTTTGAGCAATACCATTCTTTCCATCATATGAAGTGTACTATTCCAGCGAGTTGGAACGTCTTTGATAACAGTAAGATATGGAATATCAAGCCGTTTTTGATGCCTTCAACTCATTTTCATTTTCAGATTCATCTTAAATATTTTTATTATAAAATTCTTTATCAAATCTCGACAATAAATATCCGTGCAACATCCGCAGGGCAAAGCGCGGCGGAATGCGGTTGCGAGATTTTAATAATGTGCGGATAGGATGTACCATCACCAACCTTAAATATATATATATACTATATATATATATATATATATATATATATATATATATATATGACTAGGTGATATATATATATATATATATATATTTATATATATATATATTTATTTATATGTATATAAAAAATAAAATATATATATATATATATATATATATATATATATATATATATATATATATATATATATATATATATATATATATATATATATATATATATATTTTATTTTTATATAAAATATATATATAACTATATATATATATATATATATATATATATATATATACAGATGTTTGATCTGGACGTTGCTAAGTTATAAATAATACCAAACTCAACAAAATTGAACATAACTTCTTGGAAATAATATTTAAAATAATAAACTGATTAACACTAATAAAGAAATATAAAAGTGTCTTACCTTATAAATAATTACGGCAACTTTAATATGCTTAGGACCTACCAATTTATTACCCAAAACAGTTCCTGGCCAGGCTCTACCTC
Source organism: Trachelipus rathkii (assembly GCA_015478945.1). NCBI lineage: Eukaryota > Metazoa > Arthropoda > Malacostraca > Isopoda > Trachelipodidae > Trachelipus > Trachelipus rathkii. Next base: position 16,942 of record JABUQX010145377.1, read on the forward strand.
GAAATAATAAATTATAATTACAGAGATCCTTTGCATTGAATCATAAGATAGGAGCAATTAATGATGGTAGTTTCAAAAATTAATTTGACTTTCAGAACGATATTGCACTGTTCTTTATTTTTAACTTAAGGAATTTCAATTAGAGAAAAGTATTACATAAATATTTCCCAACATAAACTAGGTTGGGATTATAGTCTAATTTAAGTAGAACTTGCACTGTTATATGCTTAACAATTTAAAAGTTGCATATAAACAAAAACAACTTTTTCCGAACGATGGTCACAAGTACTCTTTTTTTTATTATAATATTATGATCAAGGAGGCTGCGCGACACACATGCGCCTTGCTCAATTGGTTAAATATTACAGGGAAACAATTGAATAACGTTTCTACTAAAATTTAAGTATAATTATTTTAAAAATAATAAAGTTAATAAATAAATTAATATTTTAACAATAAATATGAAATTTTTAATTATAATTTTAACAATCTCCCCAGAGAGAGATTGTAGCCTTGGGCTACAATGACTATTTTAATGAGTCTAGTTTGGACTTAATGAGCTTGTCACACTTTAGGGCTGCTTGACGTTTAGGTCTACCAACTACTGCCTCCGAGTCATCAGCTGCTTTATCACCATTATTTGATCTATCTTTATCATTAGAGACTTTATCTATTATTAAGGACAATTCTAATGGATACAAATTACTTATTGAATGGTATAATATTTGTCCATTACTTTGTTTAACTTTAACAGTTCTTATTTTGTTGTCATAACCAATTACAACTTCCATAACTCTACCCATCATCCAGAAGGGACGAGGCTTTAAGATGGATTTTATTAGCACTATATCATTTACTTTGATTTTATTTTCCCAAGAGATTTGATATATATCAGTCATAGCTTCCCTTAGATCTAATAGGTAAGCTTCATACCATAGTTGTTTAAACTGATTAAATAATTGCTCTTGAGTATCAAGAGTGCTTTCTAAAGAACCCCTGTCAGGTTCCTTCCAGACTTCTTCATTTGCATCCTTTAAAATAAGAGAAGTATTACAATTCAAACGAATGAATGAGTTAGGAGTTATGGTTTCTAGATCACTAGCTTCTGATCTATATGTGAGAGGCCTGCTGTTAATAGCATTTTTTATAAAAGACAAAGTTGTTAAAAGTTCGAAATAATTTAACCTCTTCCTACCAATAACTTTATACATACAAACTTTCAAAGTGCGTATTTGACGCTCATAAAAAGACCCCCACCAAGCTGAATAATTGGGAATACGAATATGCTTAATATTGTTAATTTTAAGTTCATCCCTGAATTCATTGGACCCCAGAGCCCTAGACAAGATGTCTGCCCCTTTCACGAATGTTCTAGCGTTATCAGAGTAAAGGAAATCTGGGATGGTATATAGGTTACAAAACCTTTGAAAAGCTAGTAAAAAATTTGTCACACCCATGTCAGGGACTAGTTCTAAATGAATTGATCTTACATTAAGACATGTGAATAATAGGATAAACATCTTGTCCAGTTTACCTGTAGTCTCATTAGTCACAAATATATGACCAGTAAAGTCAATGCCTGTGAATTTAAAAGGCATTACTAAATTCATATGATGTTTAGGGATGTCAGTGCACTTAGGATATTTAAAAGCATGCACATTGATTTTTTTGCATAACATACACTGATTTAAGACCTTTTTTATTGCTATGCGAGCTTTGGGAATCCAGAAACCTTGGTTTCTAATATAATTTAATGTACTATCTAATCCCAAATGCTGCATTTTTTTATGAGCCTTCAAAATTAATAAGGTGGTGAAGTGGTGGTATCTTGACAAAAGGATAGGATTTTTGATATCATAATTAAAGTATGTACATTTAGATATTCTACCCTTTGATCTTAAAATGTCATCACCATCCAAAAATAAATTTAAGTTATTAACTAGGTTAGGTATTGCACCCTTTTGATCCGATTTTAAAAATGCAATCTCTTTAGTATATGAAGAGTTTTGTACTTTTTTGATCCAATATTTAAGAGCTTTTTTGCAAGGGTCTTCCTTAGTAATTTTGCTTAGAAACATAAACAAATAACTAGTTATATTTATTACTTTTTCAAATTTACTAAATTTATTTATTTCCAATATTTCATCAATATTATTATGTTTATTATTAATTACATTAGTATTAAAATTTAATGTAGCAAAATTACTAAATTCTGGAGAAAGTGAAAGCATTGGAAATTTTGGCCACCTCTCCAGATCCTTACAAAGCCACTCTGGACCATGTTTCCACATATTTAAATTTTTCGCAAATTGTTTAAAAGTTAAACCCCTGGTCAAAAGGTCTGCTGGGTTTTGAGCAGTTTGCACATAGTTAAAAATAATTTTTAGTTTATATTTACTTCTGATGTCATCACACAAAGTGATAACATCTTTTAACCTGTTATTAACATACTTAGCCTTGACCTTGGTTTCACCTGTCAAAAGCCAATTAAGAACTACTTGTGAGTCCACACCTATATTTACATATTCAAAAATGATGTTAAAATAAGAGTCTAAAATAGTGGATATGCATTTTAAAGCTAAAAGGACTCCTAATAGTTCTAAGGTTGGAATACTATAGGTCTTTTTAACAGGTGTTACTTTGGCCTTGGCAAACAAAAGGTTATTTTTTCCTTCACTTGAACCATATGCAACAAACCCATAACATTTAGCAGAACTGTCACAAAATATATTCAGACCATAGGATTCACTTTCATTCACAACTTGACGTGGAAACTCAATCTTACTCAATTCATTTAAATCCTCCTTCAGTTTACCCCATTCAGTCAACATTTCCCCAGGTAATTTTTCATCCCATTCTTTTTTAGCTTCCCAAACACTTCTCATTAACAACTTCCCTCTTACGGTAATAGGTATTGTAAGTCCTAAAGGATCAAACAACTTGGAAGTTTCAGAAAGTATCTGTCGCTTTGTACTACACGAGCTCCTATAACTTACTGATGACACATGCAAGGAATCTTTCTTTAAATTGCATTTATACCCAAGCACCTTTTCATACTCATTTTCATGCTCCACATACCTACCATCCATTCTCATACTCTCACACAACTGCTCACAATTACTATTCCAAGAGCGAAGTTCAAACCCACCCTGGTTCATTCTTTCAAAAGTAAGATGGTACAACTTTTCCAATTCTTTGCAATTATTGCCTGTAAAAATCAGGTTGTCTACAAAAAAATTAGAAGACAAGATATCCCTACACTTATCATCAGGGAACTTTTCTACATGATGTTTCATTATATAATGGAGAATGAAAGGGGACGCTGTATAACCGAACAGTAAAGTTTTAAACCTGAAAGAGATTAATTCATCATTCTGATACCATAAAAAACAGAATTTGTTTTTGTCATATTCGTCTCTTAATTTGATAGACAAAAAGGCTTGTTTAATGTCACTAAGGACAACATAATTATTAGTTCTAAATACCAAAAGTAATTTTAAAAGGGAGTTCATTAAATCTAAACCAGCATAAGAAGCCTGATTCAAGGAAGGGCTGTCTTTAGATATTTTAAAAGAGCAATTAAAGACAGGTCTTATCTTAGTTGTGATCTGCTCCTCACTTCTTATTATAGGTCTGTGAGGTATAAATATATAATCACATCTCTTAAATTTAGGAATATTTACAATTTCAATTATATTATCTTGCAAATATTGAGAAAAAATATTATTATAACTTTCTACAAGTCCTTTTTGCTTAAGAGAAGAATAGACTCTATTTAATACTCTCAAAGAAATATCAAAATTTGAAGCAACATTTTTAATTTTTTCTTCTATCCAAGGAAGTTTGACATAATAATTGCCATCCTGGAAAGAAATATCATTCTTAAATTTTTTAATCATGATCTCATCATAAGAGGCTAGATCATTATCCTCTTTAGTAGGAATACCAACACTCTCCATGGACAACAAATATTCAAGTCCATGTTCTACTTCAGAATCATCATAAATATTATCAAAAGGGTGAAAATAACTTTTAATAGGATTTAAAATCAAATTTACAATGGTTTCATTTACTAAAGCAGACTCCTCCTCTTCTATCAATGGAGATTGCATATTCACTTTACTTACTTCTATGATTTGATTTCTGGTTAAAAAATTTTGAACATTACCTATAGGTATAAACTTATTTGCAATTTTAAAACAACTTCCAGACATTATATTAACTAAATTAAAAGAAGGAAGAAATTGAATAATGTCTGTGCCTAATAAACAATCTATGTCAAACATATCATGGTCTCCACTGTCATAAAAAAAAGAATCAGCTAAAGGAATACCATTTTTCTTAAAATTTTCAACCGCTTTATTCATGCCGTGAATTCTATAATTTAAATTTAAATCATTGTCAATGAGGAAAGGCATGCTAAAAACTTCCCGATCATTAAATTGTAAACCCAATAACAATTGCTGAAAAATTCGCTGTTTTGCACCAATGAAAGTTTGAATATTGTACTCTAATTCATGTAAATTATCAAAATTATTAATTAAACCTGTCATGGCATTTTTAGATATGTAAGAGCGTTGACTACATGTATCTATTGCTCCTCTTACTGTAACCTTTTTGTTGCCTTTAAAGAGTTGAAAGGAAATTGTTGGCAACAAATACACTTTATCCACATTTTGTTGGAAACTTATACATAAGGAGCTAACAGACTCATTTTGCTCATTTGGGATATCATTGGGACAAAAAGCTGTTATATGGGAATTAGCTTTACACTTAAAACAATTAAATCTTAATTTATTTTTAATACCATAACATTTTTCAGGCACATGCCCCAAACCTCCACAATGATGACACATGTTTAGCTCTTTGGCACGTTTTATACGCTGAGGCACTGTTGGATACTTGTCACATAAATAGAGAGGATGATTTTTTAATTGACATAGCTTACAAATTGTAGGGTTGTAAGTTTGAGTTTCTATTTTATTATTTACATACATTTTAGAATCTTTACTATTATTTACAGTTTTAAAATTTTGAAGAGTACTAGATTTAGGAGCTTTAGTAGCTTGAAAAACTTTATTTACTTTAGCTTTGGTTGATACATCCTTCCTATTTTGGGACAAAATACTTAAAGTATTAATAACCTCATTATAATGATCAAAAATTTGTACCAAAGTAGGATAATTATTTGCAATTTTATGTATTAATTCACTTCTAAACACTTTAGGCAATTTTTGAAATATTATATTACTCAAGTAGACTTCCAGGTGTATCAGCTTCTAAAAAGTCTACTTCATAACTCTTAAGTTCATAAATCATTGACCTAAGTTCATTTATATACACTTTCAATTTCAAAAAGCCTTCATCATAGCCTTCATCAACCTTAAGATCTAAAATATTATTTATATTTTCATTAATTATGAAAGGCCTATCAAGAAATTCTTTCTTTAATAACCTTAAGGCTATGTCATAGTTTTCATCTGTAATAGACAGATGGCTTACTACTTTAAGAGCATAATCCTTTAAAAAACTAATTAAATAAGTAAGCTTTACTGAATTGGTTAAATTACTCCTATTACCGATTAAATTATTAAATTTATTAAGGAAATTGGAAAAAAGCAATTTATTTTTTCCCAATCCATCAAATATTTCACACTGCAACTGAGGCAGTTTGGAATCATTTATATTAACCTTATTTATTAAATCCAAAAAATTATCAGTATTTACACTCTCATTTATTTTTACAATTTCTTTTGGAAAATATTTTTCAAAGGACAATAACTCAGCTGACAACTCAAAATGGTAATCTACTTGACCTTCAAGCTCAGAATTAAAATAAGAAGGATCTAAATTATCTACATTATTATCAGACAACAGTATGACAATCTCATCATCCAAACTTTTAATAGAATAGACTTCTTTCTCAATATCAGTATTTACAGCTCTAAATAGAGGCTCTGTTAATTTATTTTCATTACCAAAAGCAGTTAACTTTTTTAAATTATTAGTAATTTTTGCTTTAGAAATAGCTCTTTTTCTTATCAAAGCTTTAACAGAAGCTTTACAAGAGCTTAAAGCTTGAGCTTCTTCATCAGTTAGGCCCATAATTTTGATTAGGTATATCAACTTAGCCTATAATAAAATTTACTATTTGTAGCATAATTTAATTACTATACCTTAATATTAATAATTTTCTTAACCAATAAATGAAATCCAAATTCATTAAATAGGCAGCTTTATAATTTTCAATAGCTATAGCCTATTCGCAGCATGTACTACTTGTAAACAAACTTAATTTCTAATTTTAGCATAAATTTGCTTTAATATATGATTATTATAAACTATCCCATCACCAATTACTAACACTATCACTTTTTATAATATATTTACACTAGAAATGCTTAAAATCCATTTCAATTTAACAAAATTCACACTTAAATTTACATTCAGCCTTCGAGAATAATTTATAATATCGATATGTAATCGATATATCGATACATACTCGATACAAATATTGAACAGGGCAATATCGCTCCACTATCGATATTGAAAATATCGATCTTTCTAAGAACAATACGTCACAGTATAAATATGAATATTTCTACTATGAATACGTAATGCAATTTTTCGATACGAAAATAGAAACTTTTTCTGAGTTGAAAATTAATTTTTGAAATAAAAAATATATGTTAACTTTGCTAAGTTATAAATAATACCAAACTCAACAAAATTGAACATATACTTCTTGGAAATAATATTTAAAATAATAAACTGATTAACACTAATAAAGAAATATAAAAGTGTCTTACCTTATAAATAATTACGGCAACTTTAATATGCATAGGACCTACCAATTTATTACCCAAAACAGTTCCTGGCCAGGCTCTACCTCGAAATAATAAATTATAATTACAGAGATCCTTTGCATTGAATCATAAGATAGGAGCAATTAATGATGGTAGTTTCAAAAATTAATTTGACTTTCAGAACGATATTGCACTGTTCTTTATTTTTAACTTAAGGAATTTCAATTAGAGAAAAGTATTACATAAATATTTCCCAACATAAACTAGGTTGGGATTATAGTCTAACTTAAGTAGAACTTGCACTGTTATATGCTTAACAATTTAAAAGTTGCATATAAACAAAAACAACTTTTTCCGAACGATGGTCACAAGTACTCTTTTTTTTATTATAATATTATGATCAAGGAGGCTGCGCGACACACATGCGCCTTGCTCAATTGGTTAAATATTACAGGGAAACAATTGAATAACGTTTCTACTAAAATTTAAGTATAATTATTTTAAAAATAATAAAGTTAATAAATAAATTAATATTTTAACAATAAATATGAAATTTTTAATTATAATTTTAACAATATATATATAGTACCTGTGGCTAAAACTCTAAAACAACTATCCGCATCGCAATCCACGGATAGTAATTTTAACTATCCGCATACGCGGATGGTGAAAAATCGCCATCCGATACACCTCTAATTGCTACTATTCATGAGTTGTACGGCTGTTTTTTTTTACATTAATTTTCCACCATTCACGGATTGGAGATTGCTGTGTCATGCATTTGTCATATTATGTTTTCATAACTTTTTCGTGCTTATTTATTGAGTTTCATTTTATGTTCATCCTTCTTTTCAGATCATATATATATATATATATATATATATATGTCAGCGTCCCTATATATATATATATATATATAAATATATATATATATATATATATATCTTTCTTGGTATCTCTAAATAGCTATATATATATATATATATATATATATATATATATATATATATATATATATATATATATATATATATATATATATATATATATGTCCAGCGTCCCGAAAGCAACATGCATGTAACTAAAAAAATATAACAGCTACAGGAAAATAAATAACATTTTATTAATCAGAAGACATTTTTATCGATGAAATTAAAAAAAAAAGAATAACGCTTTTGAAATATTTAAAATTGTTAAAAATGTTGAAAAACTGTATGATTATTATAGTTTTTGAGAAAAACGAAGGAGCTCTAGTGCTCCGAGGGAGCGTCAAAGCTACCAAATGTCAATTTTTAACTGACGATACCCCAGGGTAAACCACAAAGATGGATAGAGTCGGGGTTTCTCGGCCTACCGGGAGACGACGGGGGGGACTTCGTCCCCCCTCTGTCCCCCTTAAACAAATAATTTAAAAGAAAAAAAAAAGAAAATTTTAATTTTCTCCAGAGTATAATAAAAAAACAATATTTGGTAACTCTTGCTCTCTCACTACTGCAGAAATGGAAGGTTACTCACAGCGTACGCTGCCAGACCTAAGATGATACTAATATTTAGGTGTTATTAATATTATAATGAAATAAGTAAAGTTTCATCGATGAAATTGCTTGCTGAATCAAAAAATGTTATTTATTTTCCTGTAGCTGTTATAGTTTTTAGTTACATGCATGTTGCTTTCGGGACTCTGGCCATATATATATATATATATATATATATATATATATATATATATATATATATATATATATATATATATATATATATATATATATATATATATATATATATATATATATATATATATATATATATATATATATATATATATATATATATATATAAAAATATATATGTAGAGTGGGCACGACCCGTTACTCATTACTAACGGAACTAGTTTTTTGAGTAACGGAGTAACGGACTCGTTACTTTTTCTTTCATGTAACGCACCGAATAAGTTCCGTTATTTTTTCCTCCGTTACTTTTTAGTCCGTTACATTTTGTTCGACTTTCTTTGAATGTTGATAGCCAATTGACCACCCACTCTATCTAAAAAAATACTTATATATATATATATATATATATATATATATATATATATATATATATATATATATATATATATATATATATATATATATATATATATTTATATATATGATGTGTTTATATATTCTTCTTATATATATATATATATATATATATATATATATATATATATATATATATATATATATATATATAATATTTATATATATATATATATATATATATATATATATATATATATATATATATATATATAAGGGAAATCTGCATAGAATAATGAATAGGGATGGTTCTTTCGTAACTGATGAAATGAATGTGACTAGAGTGTGGTGGGAACACTTCGAAAATCTGCATAACATTGGCAGTAATGAAGAGGTGATAGTGAATGTGTGTGGGTTTGATAGTGCAAGAAGGAATAGGTATTTTGAGGATGAGATAATTAGTAAGGAGGAGGTAATAGATAGATTGAGAAAGTTGAAGAATGGTAAATCTGCAGGTATGGATGAAATTACTGGTAAAATGATAACGGAGGCGAGATTGTGATTGATTGGATTTGGAAGTTGTGTAACAAAGTGTTTATGGAGGGTATAGTTCCGAGGGATTTGAGGAGAGCAGTAATAATACCCTTATATAAGGGTAAGGGAGATAAGGATAACTGATGGAATTATAAAGGAATTAGTTTATTAAGTGTAGTATGGAAGATATATACTGGTATTTTGGTCGAAAGAATGAGTCAAGTGACTGAAGAGCTGATTGTGAAGAAAAACAGATTGAAATGGTAGATTATGTGCTGGATCCAAAACAGATGATTGAAAAAATGAGGGTGGAGAAGAAGAATAAATTGTATTTAGGTTTTTGGGATTTACAAACACGCGTATGATATGATTAATAGGGAAGCTCTAAGGGAGGTGTTATTGATATATGGTGTTGGTGGTGAACTTCTGAACGGAATCAAAAGTATGTATGATGGTAGTGAAGCGTGTATAAGAATAAATTCAGTTGAAAGTGATTATTTTAATATTAATAGCGGAGTGAGGCAAGTATGTGCTATATCTTCTTGGTTATTCAATTTGTATGTAGATGGGGTTATGAAAGAATTAGAGGTTGGGGTGGCAGTGGATGTTGTTAGAATGATGTAGAATGAAAGAGAATGGAGTGTACCCTACCTATTATATGCGGATGATTTGGTTTTGTGTGGCGAATCTGAGAGAGTTTAAGAGGATTGGTAGAGAGATTTGGCAGAATGTGTAAAAGGAGATTTTTGAAGGTAAGCGTAGATAAGAGTAAGGTTATGGTTGTGAGCGAGGACAGTCCTCGGTGTGAAGTCATGTTAGATGGTGAGCAGCTGGAATAAGTGTCTGAGTTTAAATATTTAGTATGTGTTGGATGAAAAGGGAATGGATGATGCAGAGTGTAGTAGGAAAGTTGTGAATGGCAGGAAGGTGGCTGGTGCAATTAAATCGTTGGTGGATGTAAAGGGACTAAGTTTTGAGTGCGCTAGGGTCTTACATGAGGGTATGTTGTTAACGCTCTCAATGTAATGTTGAAAATTTAATGTACACAAACCAATAAATTACATAAGTTACCGTAGTTAATGTCATAGTCAAAAGCTAAAAGTAACGGAGTAACGGAGTAACGGCACTGCGTTACTTTTCCTTTCAAAGAAACGGAATAACGATAACGGAACTACTTCGGAACTATTTTTTTGAGTAACGATGCCCACCTCTGTAATATATATATATATATATATATATATATATATATATATATATATATATATATATATATATATATATATATATACTTATTCTTTATATAAATAATATATATATATATATATATATATATATATATATATATACTCTTTCAATAATAACATATATATATATATATATATATATATATATATATATATATATATATAGGGTGATTCAAAACCTCTGCGACAAACTCGGAGGGCTGATAGAGCAAACGATAAGGAACATTTATTGTTAAATAAGCTATGTTGTATGACGCTTCGTTTCAAAGTTACGGATGATGTAAGGTAAACCACGTGATGTTGTTTGACGCGTCGTTACTTCGTAACCGGAGATTTTGGGTATTCTAATGTTATGTATGTGTGCGTGCGTACATCTGTGTACTCCGAGGGTTGATAGAGGTAACAATAAGGATATTTTGTTAAACAACGTATGTGTTTTGACGCGAGGTTGTAAAGCAAACAATGGTAGCTTGTTATGAAATCATTTTATTGGGGAAAATTACAGGAGGTGTTCAAAGTGTCTGCCCTGTACCTGATTACATTCGTTACATCGCCGTGCCATTGCCTGTCGGACTCTACCGAACATGCCCTCACTGTGTCTGATTTGATCAAACGCAGTGAATATTCGCTGAATCAGTTCCTCTCTTGTGTTGACTGGGTTAATGTACACAACACTCTTCACATGCCCCCAAAGAAAATAATCTAGGGGCGTGAGGTCGGGCGATCTTGCAGGCCACGCAACAGGTCCCCCTCTCCCTATCCATTTGTCAGTGTAGACTCTGTTCAGATGCGCCCGTACTTGGTGGCTGAAGTGCGCTGGAGCGCCATCATGTTGGAACCACATGTCTCTGCGGGTCGCAAGGGGTATGTCGTCCATGAGCTGCGGAAGCGTGTTCTGGAGTAGTTGCAGGTACGCAGGTCCATCCAAACGGTGTGGAATGATGACAGGTCCCAGCAGATAATCCCCAAGAATTCCACCGCAGATGTTTACGGTAAATTTTGCCTGGTGAACTCTGATGAACATTGCGTGCGGATTGTCCTCGTCCCATATGTGGCTGTTTCTGCTGTTGAAGTAGCCATCACGTGTGAAGCACGCCTCATCGGTAAACAAGACATGTGCAGGAAAGGCAGGATTATCGATGCTCCGTTGCAGAAACCACCGGGCAAATCGCACACGGGGTGCGAAGTCGTTTGGCCCAAGTCCTTGTACTTT
>JABUQX010145378.1:0-2500 GCA_015478945.1 Trachelipus rathkii
GGCTACTGCCGCCGATACTAACAATAAATTTCAGTGATAACGGACATGATTTAAAATCGCGAAATATTTTAAATAATTTTTAGAAATCACATTTATGTTAAATACTGTTCACAAATGAAATATCTCGAAAAGTACGACACTTACAGAAAAACCGGTCTGAGTGTCTAAGCTGACATCATGTAACTCGAGAACAGCAGCACCTACAGTAAAACAAATTATATATTTGGAATCAGCTGAAAATTTTAGGGAGGGACTTTTTTTTTTTTTTTTTTTTTTTTTTTTTTTTTTGCATAGTTTACTTTGTGGCCTATACTGAATTGGCTGGACTGGCTTACACGCCGCACTCATAGCTGATGATCTGTAAAAATTTTAATACATAACTGTATATATATATATATATATATAATATATATATATATATATATATATATATAATATATAATATATAATAATAATAATATATATATATATATATATAATAACACCAACATATATCGCTATGCTGCTGCTCAGCATAACCAACAACAATATGTATATGTGGTAGCATCCCGAAGAGGGCCGGGCGTAACTAGAGAAAACTACGGCATCTAAGGAATAAATAACATTTTGATTTCAGCAAGCAGTTTCATCGATGAAACTTAAAAAAATTATTTTTATTCTAATATTTATTAATAACACCTTAAAAATTAATAAAATCTTGGACCTGAAATATTTTACGTTCTGATTGACCTTGAACCTGCATTTGTCTCGAGAGCAAAAGTTGCCAAATGCCAATTTTTTACGCTTTGGAGAAAATATTTTTCTTTTTACTCACTCACTTTAGGGGTTCGAGGCAGACGGAGGAGGGATAGGGGTGGACGAAGTCCCCCGTCATCCCCAGTGAAGAAACCCCGACTCTCTCCATCGTTCTTGTTTACCCGTGGGATATTCTTTAGTGAAAAAAGAAAAAAATTCAACATTTGGCAACTTTGCGCGCTCCCTCCGACTACTACAGCTTCTTCCTATTTTCAAAAAACTAATTTTTACAATTTTAACAATTTTAATTTTTAAAAGCGTTATTTTTATTTTTATTTCAGGGGTAAAAATGTCTCTTGATTAATGATATTTATTTTCGTTTAGCTGTTATAGTTTTTAGTTACATGCCTGGCCTTTTTCGGGATGCTGACCTATATATATATATATATATATATATATATATATATAACTCTTATATATATATATATATATATATACCTATATATATATATATATATATATATATATATATATATATATATATATATATATATATATATATATATATATATGTATACCTTATACGAATACGATAGAAGGAACATGGTGTCAGGTTAATTTTGAAATATTTATGTACATACGAATACGATAGAAGGAACATGGTTTCAGGTAAATTTTGAAAAATTTGTTACTTTAGGTAAGGTTCGGTTAGGTTAAGTTAGGTTAAGTTAGGTTAGGTTAAGTTGGGTTAGGTTAGTTGGGTTAGCCCTAACCGGCAACCTAACACCCTAAAAGTAAAAAATGTCAAAAATTTACCTGAAACAATAATTTCCTTCACACATCGTATTCATTGCAGTATGTACATAAATATTCAAATATTTCAGAACTGTTCCCATTCTGTCATTCAGTTTTAAGTGATATATATATTTTCATATACTTCATATCTATATAACACAACCCATATCTAATATATATATACCTTATAACGCTACCACCATATATATAACATATATATATAACATAATATATAAATATGCATACCACCACTACCACCTCTCTATATATAAGCATTATATTACAAGATGGGTTCAATTTTCTGAAAAATTCTAAGTTCAAGACAGGGGAACAGAGTCAGCCGGCTGCTTTCAAAATAAGCCGACTGGCTTTCTTTCAGGTTAGCTGAAGAACAAAAAATTTTATATGTAGAGACGGCATTTTCAAGATTTACGCCAGTGTAATAAGACGTGTTTTTAGTTCTTAAATTTGTGCAAACTTTTAAGATGAATTTGTATGATTTGTTCGAGACTTGTAATGATGAATGCAGTTTACTCGCATTCCTACAGTATAATAACTAATTTTACAAGTGAAATAGTATTTTATTTTTAGGTTAAATCACAAATACCAAAACGTGGCCGAAGGAAGGAACACCTTTTAGGTTATCTAGCCAATTTTATGTGGGTAAGAAAGTTGGAAGCAAAAGAAAGGTTTTTAGCTTTTTTAGAATCTATTGCAAGGAATTACCATTAAATTGTGAGTATGAACTATTATATATATATATATATATATATATATATATATATATATATATATATATACATACTATATATATATATATATATATATATATATATATATCTTATATATCTGACCACATGCTTGGGGCTCGTCTCGAGCCTAAAAAAGAAATTTACCTATTTAGGGGCTCAGAGCCGATAGAGGACGGAGGATGTTCCTTTTGAGGGAATGGTCGGAGAACCCCGCGACC
>JABUQX010145378.1:12500-15000 GCA_015478945.1 Trachelipus rathkii
ATCGTCTTTTGAAAATTAACTTTGTTCTTTAAACTTGTATTTGAACAGGTGTGTTTTATTATCTTTTAGACCCAAATTCATTTTAAAATCATAGTCATTTTAGCTGTTAAGCGGTGCACAAGTTATCTGATTTGTATAAAAAGTGTTTTATTTTTACTAAGTGTATATCATATTTATAATAAATACTTACATTGAGGAATAGTATTAATTTCACTGGAATAGATAATAGGTAATTCACTAGTTCATAAATAGCCCCAACCACAGGGCTCAGCATGAGCGCCTAAAAGGCAGCCAACCGCACCCCGCTGGTGCGTCCCGCCGCGTTCCCGCCGCGTGCGCCCCGCGGGCGCAATATTCCCGCGCCAGGGGCCAGAGTATATATATTGTGTGTGTGTGTGAGTGTAGAGTGTGTTTGTAAGTGTCTATGTCTAATGAACGGCAATATTGTGAATGAAGTGTCTATGGTTGGGTGTATAAGTGCCAAAGTGTAAGTGTCTATGGCAAGTATAAACCGACAAAGATGAATCATCAATATAGGTTGTATCAAAGATGATGCCATTAAAGATGAGTCATCAAAGATGGGATCCACCAAAGCTGAGGTACCAAAGCTAAGTTATTAAAGTTGAGGCATCAAGCTGGGGCATCAAAAGCTGAGGCATCAAAAGTTAAAGGCATCAAAGTTGAAAGGGCACAAAACTGAGGCATCAAGTTGAGGCATCAAAAGCAGGGCATCAAAGTTGAGGCACATCAAAATATCCGGTGGGTGGAGTGCACTTATGTGTAAGTGTGTATGTGTGTGTGTGGGTGTGTATGTGTGTGTGTGTGTAAGTAAATCTGTGTGAGTGTAAGTAAATCTGTGTGAGTGTATGTGTGTTCTAAATAATAATAACAATAGGCATGAAGTAAATAACACTAAGTATAATAATAAAATAAAAATAAAATGTTTTAATAAATTATACGTTATAGGTGTAAGTGAGTGTACGTGTGTGTGTGTGTGTGGGTGTGTGTGTGTGTGTATGATGCGTGTGTGTTTGTGTAATATTGTGTTCTAAATATAATAACAATAGGCATAGAAGTAAATAACACTAGGAAAGTAATAATAAAATAAAAATAAAATGTTTTAATAAATTATACGTTATAGGTGTAAGTGTGTGTGTGTGTGTGTGTGTGTGTGTGTGTGTGTGTGTGTGTGTGTGTGTGTATGTGTGTGTGTGTGTATGTGTGTTCTAAATAATAATTCGCGCGGGAATATTGCGCCTGCGGGCGCACGCGGCGGGGGGGAACGCGGCGGGACGCACCAGCGGGTGCGGGGTTGGCTGCCTTTGCGGGCGGGGCTCATGCTGAGCCCTGGTGAAGTTGTATGAACTAGTGAATTTATTATCTATTCTAGTGGAATTAATAATTATTCCTCAATGTAGGTATTTATTATAAATATGATATACACTTAGTAAAAATAAAACACTTTTAATACAAATCAGATAACTTGTGCACCGCTTAACAGCTAAAATGACTATGATTTTAAAATGAGTTTGGGTATAAAAGATAATAAAACACACACCTGCTCAATCCTGAAGTTTAAAAGAACAAAGTTAATTTCAAAGGGCGATAAAATAATTCTCACGACCAATCACATACAGGTCATATAAGAGATAAGGATTACCCCCGACCAATCACAAGTAAGAAAAGGAAAACATTTCCTTTTACCTGCTTAAAGGATCTTACCGATCCAGCATGTTTCAGTTTGAAATATATTTATTAAAAAATAATAATAACAATGATTCTTGTCTATTGGAATTACCTTTTGACCTGGTATTAGGATTAAATCCGAAAAAGGCTCATCCTAAATTTAGGCCTAAATTTGAGCTAACACCAAATGGTGTGCACCACATTTTTAGAAAAGGTCAGTTTGAAAATATATTTTTGACCTGGAATTAGGCTTAATTCGCCCCGGGTTACAAAAAGGATTATCCTAATTTAGACCTAAAGAGTAGTTATTTCAACATTTACAGAGAGAGGTCAGTTTCATATCTGTAAACGAGTGCAGGTTGTTGTGTTTTCTCGTGTTGAGTTGTCAATGTACATAGATAATAATAATAATAATAGCATAATAATAATAGGATTATTTAAAAAACTTTGAAACATTTTTAGTTAACATCGAGTGAATAATATAAATATAAGTGAATAATTGTTATTTTTAAAATAAAAAATATAAATGATTTTAATAAATACATGTTATGTTAGCAGAAGAACTTATTTTGTTGTTTTTATACTTATTGCATGGCTAAAGGGTGATGTAAAGCAGTAAGTCAGTAGAACAACGTGGCATAACTTGATGTAGAGGGGTGCTAGGGGCTGACCTTACTGATTTGCTGATAAGGTACGTAAATATATGTTTTTAATACTTTATAAATTTTAGTAAAGTTATTTTAAAACGATAGTTATAAAATTTATAAACAAAAAGTAGTAACAGTTAATAATAAATTCTTTTTGTTCAAAGATA
>JABUQX010145378.1:20000-22500 GCA_015478945.1 Trachelipus rathkii
CCAAGTTTAAGAACGAAGCAGATTACTCTTGAAACTAATATAAAAATACAAATATATGGGACACTGAAACGAAAAATCATAAAGGATGGATATAGTAAATTTACAGAAATTATAGTAATGGACGATCTTCTGTTTCGTCACGTTGAAATTCTTGGCTTTGTACGGCTAACGAAAGTATCGGTCTCTTCAACACACTACTCAAAAAAATACTACGGAGATATTATTTGAAAGAAAATGTATGACAGCGTTAAAACTAAAGTTTCAGAATTAATAACCTCTATCAAACAATCATCTAAGTTAGCTTTCTCCTCCGACGAATGGTCAGATACTCAATTAGCAGTTTCTTTGTATTCTCTGAGTAGTCATCCGTTGACAATTATTGTGTCGTGCTCTGAATCTCTCTGAAAGTTAAATCTGAATCTCTCAGTGGCGTATTTAATGGAATGTTGACGAAATGGAACCTATCCCCAGATGATGTTCACTGTGTCATGAGAGATGTTGGTGCCAATATAAAGAAAATTGTTTCTTTCTTGAGTGAAAAACACAAACTCCGTCAGCCACCAACATTAGAAATGTTGTGACATCTCAAACAACATTCAGCAAAGTTCTCTCAAAATATAGGTCAATTGAGTCACACTTTAATCATTCGACCAATTTCAGTAAAAACTAAAGAAAATACAGGCCAGAATTAAAGTTCGCTAACTTTCAGTAATACATGACGTTACTCTGCAAATTATGTTAAAGTTGCAGAACTTAATGAATTTCTCTGCCAGTACGGTAGCTCTGATGATAAAATAAATGTCTTCCCATCCCACGACAATTCTATTCTAACCAATTGTATCATTGTACTAAAATCAGTTGAAGATATCATTATGATAATCAGCAAAAACTTATTTGTCATCCTCTCGTAGTAACTCTGAGAGGTATTAATATCCTCAGACAATGACAGTCAAGGAATAAAAATGATGAGAGAGACGATATTAAGATCTTTTCTCCTCTAAATTTATGGTTCGGTTAAAATTGTTATTGTACCATTAATGATGAAGAAAATTAACATCGTAAATGGAAAACTATTTGCTTACATGTCACTTGTTAATTCTGATAAGCCTTGGGACATGAATATCAGACGTGCTAAGCGTGTTTGCACAAAACATAAATGATCCTACATCGTTAGTTTTCTTGCTTCAAAAAAAAAAAAAAAAAAAAGTTTTGTAAACCTGCCTTTCCTGCATTGAAAAGTGTTACCATATTCTTAATGACAATAATATATACACTCTCTTAAACAAAGATCCGTCAAAAACGTCACAAAACCAATTTAATGCACCACTATCTACTATTTTGAAGGAACATGAATATACCCATTTCCTTAAAAGCCTATATGAACTCCCCTTCTGAATTTTATGGAATACCAAAATTACATAAAGCAAATAATCCCTTAAGACCCATCATTTCAAACATAAATAGCCTTACATACAAATTGTCTACTTGGATTTCACAACAACTAAAACCTCTCATAAGCAATATTTCGTCAGCACATTTAAAAACTCTGAAGATTTCATACATAGAACCAGACAACAGAATCCCTACACACATAGATTTCTAAGCTTTGACGCCATCTCATTGTTCACCTCGGTCCCTGTCCCCTTTACATTAGACTTATTAGAACGTTATTTAAACGAATCCCAATTTAACTTGTCTTATCCCTTCAATTTATTGAAACAACTCATCAATTTATCCCTACAACATAACTTCTTCCATTTTAACGGCAACTTTTATAAACAGACCTCTGGGCTGAGTATGGGCTCTCCCTTATCGCCCATACTTAGCAACATTTTCATGGAGTTGATAGAATTTTACCACATACTTCCCCATCCCCTCCTCAGTCCTCAACAATAGTTTATGGATAAGATATGTAGACGATGTTTTTGTATCCCTACCTCATCATATCAACCCTACAGATGTCCTTAATCATATCAACTCCATCCATCCCTCCGTACAGTTTACAGTTGACGTACCTTCAAATTCATCCATCCCGTTTCTCGATACACTAGTCACATGGAACAATAGCAATCATCTCCAATATACAATATATAGAAAACCAACATCAGCCCCCAATTATATACATTGGGCATCAAACCATCGACCAAATACAAAATTAGCCATTTTGTCAAGTTTATTCCTCCGTGCTCTCAGGCTATGTTCCCCATCATTTCTTTCCGATGAAATTAAATATATTTTTAGCACTTTTAAATCTCTATATTATCCAGATAGTTTCATTTCTAAAGCACTTAAAAAAGCAAAAAACAAGTATTATAACACCACTCCAAATAAAAAGGAAAATCTTTCTTTTTTGCCCACTCCGAATATACCTATACATTCAATTAAAAAAATACTACCAAAAAATATTCATTTGGTTCAATCTAACAATATTACCCTCAAAAACATATTAAAACCTCCCAAACGCAAGGAAAACCACTCCCTAAGTAGTATCTATCACATT
>JABUQX010145378.1:27500-42500 GCA_015478945.1 Trachelipus rathkii
CAATAACTCTGTATATATATAACCAATAACTAATAATAATAATATATAGCCTTATACTGTATATTTGCTATATATATATATATATATATATATATATATATATTAAGTTTTGGGATGTGTTTTTTATCAAACCACCTTAAGTTTCTCTGCATATTTCGAATTATTTTTACAAGCCTTATTAAATTATTAAGGGCGGCATAATTATTTATATCTATAACCATAATAACATATATGTATATATATATAATAATAACTCTATAATATATATAGCTATATAACTCATAACCATATATATATATATATATATATATATATATTAAGTTTTAAGGATGTGTTTTTATCAAACCACCTTAGAAGTTTCTCTGCATATTTCAATTATTTTCGACCTTATTAATTTATTTTGCGTGGCATACAGATATATATTGTATTATTTTCACAAGTCTTATTAAATTATTAAGAGGGTGGCATGGTATTATATATTGAATTATTTTCAGCAAGTCTTATTAAATTATTTATTTTATTATTTATTTTTATTATTATTTTTATTTTAATTTATTTTATTTAATTTTATTTTATTATTTATTTTATTTATTTTTTATTTATTATTTATTTTTTATTATTTATTTTTATTATTTATTTTATTTATTATTTATTTTTTTATTTATTATTTATTATTTATTATTTATTTTATTTATTATTTATTTTTATTTATTTGATTTTATTTATTTTTATTATTATCAATGAAAACAATTCATACATTTACTTAAGATTTCACGTTTGCGAGTGAAATTATTTTTATATATTAAATATTATATATATATATATTATATATATATATATATATATATATATATATATATATATATATAACTGCCTATATATATATATATATATAGACGATTTGCTTGTGTTAAGTTTAAAAATAGGGCTGTTGAATAAACCTGGAGTATTACAAAACTAGAATTTCAACAAGACTGAAATATTTTAGCATTGGTTTACCTATGAAGCACGAAAGATAACAGTTAAAGTTAAATTAGAAATCAACAGAAGTTGAAACCGAGTTAACAGAATTAACTTAGGTTACGTATTACAATTACAAAACTAGAATTTCAACAAGACTGAAAATTTAGATTGGTTTACCTAAGAAGCACGAGAGATAACAGTTAAAGTTAAATTAGAAATCAACAGAAGTTAAAACCGAGTTAACAGAATTAACTTAGGTTACGTATTTCAAATAAATTTGGAGTGGTACGAAACTGGAATTTCAACAAGACTTTGAAAAGTTAATATGGTTTACCTAAGAAGCACGGAAGATAACAGTTAAAGTTAAATTAGAAACAAGAAGTTAAACTGAGTACGTTACTGAAGCCTTTCAACATTTAGAAGTTGAAAGTTCGTTATCGATCATACGAAAGTGAGAATATAGTTACAGTTTAAAAGTCATTCTCATTTGGAAGATTTATACGATCTAACATTGTGGGGAAGCCCCATTAGGACAAGATAAATAATAAGATCCAACTCGAATTGAGAATTGAGAATATTTTTGATCGTTTCTGTGGTCTCAAGACCTTAGTTCTTTTCTTAAATGTTGTGAGCAATTTGCCAGCATCAACATAGAATTTGCGAGAGTTATCATAAATATATTTTGGACTTTTCGGTTCTCCCGACTTTGAAATTTAAGTTAATTTCCTTTCATAGCAACTGAGTGAGGCTTTTGGTGATCATAATCAATATACCTTAGATTAATATATAACAATTAATTAACGTTTTAAAATATCTCTACATACTATTGAAATAAAGGAAAGCAAATTATTTGTGAAATCGTATAATTTTATTGATGGGATTTTAAAGAATTTTAAATAATTAAATAGGGATTTTAATAGATAAATAAATAGAGTGTTTTAACCTTTTATATTTTATATTATCATTTTAATTTTTTGTTATTGTTATTGATATTATTGGGGGTGTATTTGGTGAGCGGGGTGGTAGCCTTAGGTGTTGGGAAGTGCCTAGGGTGGGGAGTCCCACAAAGCGTGCAGCCTGTATATATAGAAGAAGGGAAAGATGGGGAGGAGAGAGGTAATTAGGGTGGGATGTATGAATGTGAGAGGGGTAAACGAGGATTTGAAGAGGGAGGAAGTGGGGTTAATGTTTGAAGAAAAAAGGTTGGATGTGCTAGGGATAACTGAAACTAAGCTGAAGGGAAAGAGGGAGATGGACTTTGGAAAATACAAGGGTATGATATCAGGGGTGAACGAGAGTGAGGGCGAGGGAAGGGGTGGGAATAGTTATGAGGAAAGAGGTGTGGGATAAGGTAAGGTTGTGCAGCCAGGTGAGTTCGAGGATAATGTGGGTAAGAGTGAAATTTGGGAAATGTGGGTTTTATATGCACATGCTCTTGCTGCCAGTAGATGGAACGAGGGGAGGAAGAGAGAAGAGAAAGATTTTGGAGTGAGTTGAATGAGTGTTGGGAAAGTTTCGGGGTAAATGACAAAATTTGTCTATTGGGAGATTTGAATGCAGGAGTGGGAAGGGAGGAGGTGGGAAGAATAATAGGACCATTTGGGGTAGGGGAGAGGAATGTTAATGGAGAAAGTCTGTTAGAGTTGTGTGTCGAAAGAAGAATGATAGTGGGGAATACTTGGTTCAAAAAAAAGTGAAAATCATAAGTATACATGGAAGAGTGAGATAACGGGGGGGAGGGCGGTACTGGATTATGTGTGTGTGAATGGGAAGGATAGAGGCAGATTACTAGATGTAAATGTATTTAGAGGGGCGGGGGGGATATCGGATCACTATTTGGTGGTTGCTAGGATAAGGGTGGGAGGAGAGGTGATGGTTAGGGAAAGGGGAGAAAAGAGGAGAGTAGAAGTGATAAAGGTAGAAAAATTGGAGGAGACAGTGTGTAAGAGGGAGTTCAGGAGAGGTATGGAGGATAGGTGGAGAGACGTGAGAGGGACGGGAATTGGGGAGGTGGAGGGGAGTGGATGAGATTTAAAGAGGCGGGCAGTATGTGAAGAGGCTAGAAGGGTATGGGAGTAAAAAGGGTGGGTGCAAGCAGAAGGAAAGGGAGTGAATGGTGGAGGGAGGAGGTGAAGGAGGTGGTGAAAAAGGAAAAAGAAGAGAGGCTTATGTGAAGAGGAAATGGTTGGGAAGTAGGAGAGAGGAAAGTTGGGAGGAATATATAGAAGGGTTAGAGTGGAAGCAAAAGAGAGGGGGCCGGGGTGGAGGAGGACGAAGAGGAAAGAGCAAAGATGAATGGTGTAGAAAGAGGCGACGGGAAAATTTTGAATCAGGAGCAAAATGTTCTGGAAAAAAAGAAGCAAACAAAAAAAGGAAGAGAAGGAAGGAGGGGTTGGGGGAGAGGATTAAGGGAGGAGATGGGGAGTGGATAGGAGGAGAGGATAGGGTGAGGAAGAGGTGGGGGGGAGTATTTTAGTGGATTATTGAATGAAGTGGGTGGGGGAGGGGAGGAAGAGGTGCAAGAGGTGAGGTTGGGGAGTGAATTGGGGAGGGAGGGGGAGGATGAAATACAAATGGAGGAAATTATTAGGGCCTTGAATAAAGGAAAAAAAGGGAAGTCCACAGGTCTGGATGGTGTGAGAATGGAAATGTTGCAGAAGGGAGGTATAGGGGTGGAGGAATGGCTGTATAGGTTGTATAATATATGTTGGAGGAGTGGTGAGGTACCACAGGATTGGGAGGGTTGTTTGGTCCCCCTGTATAAGGGGAAAGGGGATAGGATGGAATGTGGGAATTATAGAGGTATATGTCTTTTAAGTGTGGTAGGGAAAGTGTATGGGAGAATACTGATTGAGAGAGTGAGAGGTTTAACGGAGGGGAGAATGGGGGAAGAACAAGGAGGATTTAGGGAGGGAAGAGGGTGTGTGGACCAAGTGTTTACACTAAAGATGCTTGTGGAGAAAAGTATAGAGAGGAAAGGGAAAGTGTATGGGTGTTTTTTAGATTTAGAGAAAGCATATGATAGAGTGAAGAGGGGTGAATTGTGGAGGGTGTTGGAGGAAAATGGAGTGGGGGGTAAATTAGGTAAAGGTATTAGGGCCTTTTATAGGAATAGTAGAATGTGTGTGAGAGTGTTAGGAGGGGAGAGTGAGATGTTTGGGGTGGTGAGAGGATTGAGGCAGGGGTGTGTAATGTCGCCGTGGCTATTCAATTTGTTTATGGAGAGTGTTTGCAGAGGAATGGTGAGGGAGGGGAGGGGGGTGGAATTGATGAATGGGAATGATAGAAGGGAAGTGAACATGATACTGTTTGCGGACGATACTGCCCTAGTGGCGAAGAACGTGGAAGGGTTGAGGTATTTGGTGAGGGAGTTTGAGAGAATGTGTGGACAAAAGGGGCTTAAAATAAATCCAGGTAAGAGTAAAGTGTTAGTGTTTGAGGAGGAGGAAAGAGAGGGGGGGGAGGGGTTAGAGGTTAGAGTAGGGGGTGTAGTATTGGAAGAAGTAAAGATTTTTAGATATTTAGGGATGGATTTGGGTAGGGGGGGAGGGATGAAGGAGGAGATAAGAACATAGAGTAGGAGAAGGAATAAGGAGCTTTGAAGTGAGGGTCACCAGAATTATGGAAAGGGGGATTTATCACAGAAGAAGTTAAGATAAGTATGTTTGAAAAAATTTGTGTACCAGCGGTGTTGTATGGGTGTGAAACGTGGGGGTTGAATGCCAGGTCCAGGAAGAAGTTGGAAGTATTTGAGATGAAGGGGTTGAGAGCGGTTTGTGGGGTTAGCAGAAGGGAGAGGATTAGGAATAGGGTGGTGAGGGAGAGATGTGATTGGAGGAATGGGTTGGTGGGAAGAGCAGGAGAAGGGAATGTTAAGATGGTATGGGCATCTAGTGAGAATGGAGGAGGAACAGAGAGTAGTTAGGAGAGTTTGGGAGGCGGAGGGGGATGGGAAGGAGAGGAAGGGAGAGACCAAGAAGGAGGTGGATGGATGGAATAAAAGGAAGGAGATGCTGGAGGAGGGAGGAATGAGGGAGGAAGAGGGTAGGGTGTTGTGGCGAGGGAATAGAGTGGGGTGGAGGGAGGTGGGTGAGGGCGAGATGAGAGGGGAGTGTGAGAGGCTGTACGCACCACTACCCCGTTCAAGCGGGAAAAAAGTGTAGTAAAATAAATAAATAAATAAATAAATATATATATATATATATATATATAACAAATCTTATTATATATATATGTATATATATAATAATATATATATATATATATATATATATATATATATAATATAAGATTTTACTTTTGCGAGTGAAATTATTTTATTTTAATTATTTATTAATTATATTAAATATTATATATATATATATATATATATATAATAATTTATATATATATATAATAATATAATAATATATATATATATATATATATATATATATATATATATATATATATATATATATATATAATAATAATTAAGATTTCACGTTTGCGAGTGAAAATTATTTTTATTTATTATTAATATTAAATATTAACTATATATAAGGCCATATATAGAAATAAATCTATATATATATATATATATATATATATATATATATATATATATATATATATATATATATATATATATATGTCTATATATAGATATATATATATATATATATATATATATATATATATAATATGAATTTCACGTTTGCGGTCTCAGAATTATTTTATATATTAATATTATATATATATATATATATATATATATATATATATATATATATATATATATATATATATATATATATATATATATATATATATATATATATTCTATTCTTCAAGAGTAAGTTGGAGTGAAAATTATTTTATTTTAATTATATTAATTTTATCAAATAAATAAATTATTTTTATTAAATTATATAAAGAATTTGGGGGCAAAGAAGGGACCATATTCGTTTAAGTTTTATTATTATTTACAATGAAAAAATATCTGTTTGAATTTTTCGTTTCTGAGTCTTTCTTTTACGTTTTTTACGTGTCTTACGTTTCTTATTTGTCATCCTTTTCATTCCATGTACAGCAGAGTTCTTACGCTTCTTCTTCTTCTTTTTCTTTGTTATTGTTCGTGACTGTTTTTTAACTTTTTTTCTTGATCGCTTAGCAATTCTTTTTCTTCTCTTCAAACCCTGACCAGTCATTTTTTTCCTAATTTTGCGCTTAACGTCATTTAACATATCATCGGAAGCGTCTGCTAGTCTACGTTTTAAGGATATCTTTGCATCCTCCCCGCTGGCGATATCGTGCAAAGTTTCTATGCCAGCCTTTGCCGCTTTTTTGCCTATATAGGTGCCGCTGCGTTTCAAAAGAGGCATAGCACCTCTCAAGAGACGTGCAAAAAAGCCAGAAACGCCATGCCCTCGCTGCATTCTAGAGCCAACAAAGTACTTGTCAACCCTCATTTTCAACTAGAGGTTCTCTTTTAACTAACCTTAACGGTATAGGAGCCAGTTATTGAATGAATGGAAACCAACTATGCGCTGTTTTAAATAGGCGTGATCCTCCCTCTCAAGTTAGTAAATCCTTTTCTTTCTTACATGCATTTTACAAATTAGACTCCCTATCGTAAAAGGGAAGGCCCTCCCTTCTACGTCTTTAATGTATATTCTTATAGAACTAATTTCGGATTTACTTAAAGGTAGATAATGAACATTCGGGAAGGTGATTACCTTATCAGTAAGGTGAACAACCCTTAGCAGAGGGGCGGTAATGTTCCCCACATATTGATATGAAACAACATCAGTATAAACGTATGCCAAGCCAGGATGGCTGAGCATCTCGGATGGTGTACATGTATAATGCAGTACTCGGTCTGCATCGTCTTTTTGCTCATGCCAGGTCAAGGGTTTATTCTCCACAGCTAGTATAACCCTCTTCAGCATAGTAGGGATATCATGAAGTATATCCAACTCGCCATTTCGCTTACGGACATGTTTTCGCTGCCACTGTGACCGTTCGAGAAAAAACGTATCACGATCTCGCAGGTTTACACTTGCTTTTGATCTTAAAGATATTATTACTTTATCTTCACTCCCGCATGTCAGTTTTGTATACTAAGTCCTTACACATAATACTCATATCAAAGAGATCGTTTAAATGACTGAAAATAGCAGGTACCGATTTAAAATAAGCTCGTCGCAGAGCAAATTCTTCAATAAAGTACTCTTTTGTATCAAATGTAGTCGTATTCACCTTTTTGGCAAATGTAGTCCTTTTCAGATATTGAGTATCATCCACTTGTAATATAGTTTCAACACATTCTACACTTCTGTACACAACCATCCAGAAAAGATTTGGGGGTAAATTTTCTATGTCCGTATTTAATATCATTTCACATAAACCTATTTCATACTCTGTTCGCTCAAGGCAAACATGATTAACTATCTCCGTTGTAAAATCAGCGAGATTATTATCAGGATGTAAATCCATGGATGCCGAAGACGGCAGAGTTAAATAAAAGTGATCTACACTCTCCATGATTATAATATCAACTGACTAATGATTCTTAACTTCACTTGCTTTTATATAAGTATTAAACTTAGCAGGATACCCCCTCCACTTCACCAGTACCTGTTTATTTTTGCCTTTACCTTTTGTACCTAATATTTTTTCAATTTTATATTCGTGAGTTGCAGAGTTGAACCTTACCTTTTGTATTTCCTGTTTATAGAACCCTCCTTTTATTTTTCACCACATTTAAATCCTCAAAGATAACTTTAAACTATCACGACTGAATGGGCTGATATTATGCACCTTAAAAACTTCAGTAGTCCACCCTGCTTCATATCCTTTTCTAAACCTTTCCGCGGTCCGCGATACTCTTACATAATCGTTCACCATTATTCCTGAATTATCTTTTATTTTGTTTTCTTTTTCGTCCCTTTGCGTTGTATGACCTATAGTTTTTGCCATTTCTAAAGGTGTTGTCTTTATAGTTCTATGGTAAGACCTGTTATAAGAATAAGCTAGATCATCAAGTATATCAATATATTTAAAAGTGTTCATTTTAGTAAAATACCTATGCGCTCTTTAATAGTGCGTTGGACTCTTTTCAACTATAGCAGCTTTGTTTACGGAAAATGTATTGCTTATACCATACTCCCAAGTCAACTCCTGAAACTCTCGACCCTTGAACTCCGTTCCTGAATCCGTCCAGAATGATTTAGGTGTTCTCCTCTCTTCCTTTATAATTTCAAGTACAGCAGTGGCAACTGTAGCTGATCTTTTATCTTTTAAGGGTTTCAACCACAGGTATCTAGAGTATATGTCAATAGTAAAAAGTACGTATTGAAACCCTTCATTATAAGAACTATATTTATTATCTCCGTTAAAAAATCAATTGCTACTATCGACGTGAAAGGCTGTGGTTTTGTCCGTGTCAGGAAATTTTTTTCTTACAGGTTTATGTAAAGTAAAAGCTTCTTCACCCCTCTAAATATTTTTTAACTCTTTTTTCTCAATATTAGGATATCTTAATGCGAATCTAGTAAAAACCCCAAAACTATTTGGTTCTCTCAGGTTGAAGTAATACTTATCAACTACCTCCTTTGCCGCCATGTCAGCTACTGGTCCATATATAATCGACCTTATATATATATATATATATATAACCAACATATGTATATATATATATATATATATATATATATATATATATACTATAACTTACCTATAATAATAATAATGACATATATATATATATATATATATATATATATATATATATAATAAAAAATAAAAAAATAAAAAAAAAAATATAAATAAAATAAAATAAAAAATAATAAAAATAAAATAATAAATAAAATAAAAATAAAAATAAATAAAATAAAATAATAAAATAATAATAAATAAAATAAAATAATAAAAATAAAAATAAAATTAAATAAAATAAAATAAATAATATATATATATATATATATATATATATATATATATACCATATATCAAAAATATATATAATAAATACATACACATGTATATATATATATATATATAATAATATATAATATAACTATATATATATATATATATATATATATATATATATATATATATATATATATATATATATATATATATATATATATATATATATACAATATAAAATAATATAAAATATATATATATATATATATGCACAATCCCTAAAAATAAAAAGGATAAGGAAATGTAAAAATATAAAAACATTTTATTTACACTGATGCAATAATATTTACACAGAAGCAATAATAATAATAATAATTAGGGTTATTACTTTAATGCATCTAGAATTGCCTGAGTCG
Source organism: Trachelipus rathkii (assembly GCA_015478945.1). Taxonomy (NCBI): domain Eukaryota; kingdom Metazoa; phylum Arthropoda; class Malacostraca; order Isopoda; family Trachelipodidae; genus Trachelipus; species Trachelipus rathkii. The sequence goes on from JABUQX010145378.1 coordinate 36,794, forward strand.
TTTCAACGTAGGATTCTAATCCTACCCTTCCCTCTCCTGTAATGAATGTGTACATTTCAGCCGCTGAAATCTTCAGAGTATGATTTTTACATCTTTCGCCACTCATTTCATTCCAAACTGAAGTAAAACGATTAAGGTCTACGACCTCTATCATCTTAGCAACGTTGTTAGAGTTAAACAAAAAACTGTCACTGTAGATATTGTAAACCAATCGATACGCTGTGTGTATGAGGTCCTCTAGGGTATTCGTATCTTCTAATCTATGCAGGAATTCATCGTTCATCTTTAGGAACAACTCGATGGAATCTTTACCACTTATTGTAACTGTGTGGGCACTTGGTGAGAAAACAGATGAAGCATTACGACGCAACCAACACCCTATATGTACCCTCGGAATGTTTTCATGTAAGGAAAAAACCAGGGTTAACCGCTTGTGATCTTCAGGGCTTCCTTGTGATACAGATAACCCCCATTCATTTAACAAGCTGAGGTTCATGTAGTCTTTGTTTACCCAATCCGAAACAGCTTCCATGATGATGCCTAGACTTTCTACAGAGATGAATAAAGGCTTATTATAAGTTGGTAGGGGGGATAAGCAGGTAATGTAGCGGTCCCCAGAACACCGTCTTCTAAAACGTAAGATAACAGCGCAATGCTGATGCACCACAGACCAAGACGATAACTCACTGATCGTAATATTTCTAACTAAGCACGTCATTTCGGCCGTAACACAACTACTAACTATTGGAAGGTAGGAATACAAATATATGGTTCGCTAGAGCATGTGTGGGGTTTATATACATGAATAAGAGGTGGGCGGAGCTTATCTAGCTCCGCCCCGTTTGCTGGCTTACGTTCCCTCAGCCAATCATCTGATTAGGCTTAAGAGTTATGATGGTGAAACATAAGAGGCGGAGTTACACTTTTAGGCCTATTTGAGTTAATGTCGTTCTTGTATATACAAGAATGAGCCTGTGTATTCCTGTATATATCCTTGCACGATTCTGTTTCTGCATATTTTATGATGAGAGTGATTCAATTGTATCTTTGTATTCAAATGCTGTAATGTATATTACATTCTTAACCAGTTACGCGCTAATTCATTTCGCTTTTTTCTTATTACTTGAGGACTACTTATTGTTTTGCTCTTACGCTGTAATATTCCTTTGTAAGGCCGTTCATTTGGACCTGCAGGTTCGGAAACCGATGATTGATAATGAATATCCCAATCCTGTAGCCTCTGCTTATTATGTATTAAGCTACGAGGAAAATTAATCCCCTGTAACTCGCGTTTAATAACGCCCCATCCTGGTATAGGTTTCTTTTTCCAGTCTCGAACTAAGTCTGAGACCAAGTCTACTATATTTGATCCTTGAAGGGGTTGATCATTAACTACAATCTGGCCTAATTCGTTCCAATTTAGCTGGTCTTTTAAAGTATCATATAATGCGTTACCTTTATTTTTCAATGTAGGAGGTAAGCTGTTTTCTAAAACCTTTTTAAAATCCTTTCTTTCATAGTCACGTTGTGAAACTTCATTTGAAATGGGTCGCAATCCTGTATACTTGTCTTTGACTTCTAATAATTTTTGTAATATTTCCTGATATTTCAACCTTTTCTCGTCTATATTAACTTTTGAAGATAATATTGTCGATAAATCTTCTTCAATATTACGTATTTGCTCAATTCGGGGATCCAGTAGTGTTTCGGGAAGAGGTTGGGGAATAGCCAGAGAATTATCCTGTAACTTTGTATATTGATCGAATGGAATTACTACGGCCTTCTTCATTCTTACGTGTGATTCCCTGCTAACAGTTTAGACAGCAAAGGACCAACTACTGAGAAGAGTAATGGCAGGAAAACCCCCCCTCCTTGCTGTAACAGTTTCTTTTTATGCTTTAAATTCTTATTCTTCTTAACTTTGCGGACAAGCTTACGAATGATGTTGCTGTGACGACGTAACTTTCTCTTCTGACCAGTTTTCAATGGTATGACATGTTTTACCATATTTAAGCAGACCTCGCAGACACAGTTTACAAATGCAGTGTTTTTTAGTAATTTCTCTTTTTCTTTTTTACTTAGTTTCTTATAATTTTTCATCAACGGTAAATATTTCTTTATCAACATTACTCAGGGATATAAACAGTTTCGATTTCGGAAGGTAGAATGTTGGTGCGGAGTAACACTCTGTACGTGTTTTTAGGGTGAAGTTCACACATCAAATAACCGTGGGGTTTCGAAGTAACCTCTTTATATACTTTTAAGAACTCTTTCCTCTGAAGGGGGAACATTTGGCTGGCTAGCACGTTGATCTGACTCATGTCCCTTCTCTGACCGAAAAGAATCAAGTACTGGGTATTCAGGGAGATACTACGCATATGTTTACTTTGATGGAAGATGTTCTGTGTAATAAAGAACACTGAAATATTTAGATGGTGAGAATAAACAGTAAATGTTTCTGCTACCTCAATATTCAACTTGTGCATGAGATCGTCCAATATTATAACCTTATGTCCTTTTATATCCTCTAACGATTTTACGTCATAGATGCCTTCATGAAAATGAATAAGGTTTTTATATTCGTTAAACTTTGCTTGAAATACGTTATAACACCATATTATTTTCACTGGAAGCTCTTCAAATATCTCTAATTCACTTAATAATTTTAGTATAGCAAATGTTTTGCCGCACCCAGTTGGACCGGCTATAAGACATGTTGCAGGTGTGCGGAACATGAATTTATACACGTCCTCCATGATTGACATCTGTTAGTTCAGTAAGGATGTAGTATACATAGATTTCCTTTTTAAATATATTTATACGTTAACCTAAAGATTCGTTCTACGCTTATTTCAAACTTACTCTTTCGAAAGCTTTACAAATATGCTGCCACTCGTTCAGGTCGTTTTCCAATAGGTATTCTCTTAGTACATCCACCCCTTCTCCTAATATATATGTGAAAAGATCACGTATAGAAATCATAGTATGTTTATTTTCTGGTCCATCAGTGTAAATAGAACCGCACCATTGTTCTTTAAACATTGAAATAAATTTATACACATCTATGGAACTCAAGAAGTATTCAATAATATCTTCAGAGTTACCCGTAAGCATTTTCTTAAATGTATAGTATTCCTCATACAGAATATAATGCGCTGTATTTACGTGATTACTCAACATTTCACCCCTTTCACTCTGTAATAGGACCCTCTTGCGAATCTCGGTCATATACTTCAACTGTTGTATTCCTGTAATAAAGAAGCCATACCGTGTGGGTAAATGTACACGTGTTATACGCTCTCCATACTCTTACTTCCATTCTGATTATGTTATGTTTCATTGAAGGCTCGATAGTGAGTTGTTTAGGTTTCCTCGTCACACTCTGGCTGATAACTACTTTTGCGCCGAATAATCCTGAATGCTTATTAATGTTGTGCGAAATGAATGTTTCGGCATGTAAACATACATTAAGTAGTTCTTCTGTATTCATAAATACCCTTTGGTTACTATAGTTTGTATGGTCACTAGTACACGTGTAAAAGTCACTACCATCGGGACTTTCTTTTATAAACAATTGAAACTCCACAGTCTGGCAGATTTTCCTCCCACTGTACAATGTCCTGTATAGAGATGAAACGGTTAAGTTTGTGCATGTTGAACACAGTAAAATAGCAAGGTTCTTTGCGTGAAGGTTCGCTAGCACTTCTTCCTTACTTAAAGGTTACAAAGGAACTGAGGGCTCATCAGAATATATTCATTCTTATCTAGGGAAAGTATATAAGAGGTGCGGTGTTATATTCTAGTCATTCTTAGGAGAGCTTTTGACCCGACAGGATGCATTTCTTAACCAGTGCGTCTCATGGCTGCTGTAAATCAGAATTAAATCTTTTTAATGTTCCGCCAACCCAAGTTAGTGTGCTTAATAGCAATTACGTGTCTATCAATCCCACTCACTCGATTACCAATAGCGATGCGCCTTTAGAGTTTATAGTAACTGGCTCGGGGGACTTTTACATCGATCCCTGTGACATCCATTTATACTTGAAGGTGAAACTTCTATCAGCAGATGGAAGCGATCTACCTACCTCCGACGATCATGTCGTTTACACTGAGAGTAACTTCCTGTATACCGCTTTCAGCCAGCTGGAAATATTCCTTAATGAAACACCTGTTAATTCAGCTACAGCCTTATACCCGTACAAATGTTATATCAACAATCTTTTAAACTTTAGTGAAGATGCGAAACAATCCCACTTGCAATCCTGTGGATTCTACAGCTTTAAAGATGTAGATAAGCATATTGACAATGCTGCGAAATCTCCAAGTAACACATACGAATTTTACGGTCGATTAATGGGGGATCTACTTAATCAGGAGCGACTTCTACTCCCAGGGGTGGAACTTAAGTTGAAATTGACTAGGGCTGCTCCACAATTTGCATTGAAAGTAAGCACTAAAAGCGGTGCTACGAGTACTCCACCATCCCCAATTTTCAAATTGTTGGAGACCTATATTTATGTACGCAAAGTGAAACTCACTGCTAACAGACATCTTGAAATTGAAAAATCACTTCTTTCCTCAACCGCAAAGTACCCCTTGATACGGGTGGAGACAAAGATTTTTAACTTTACACCTGGTTTATCAAATATTAACATCCCCAACATTGTTAACGCTACTCTACCTTTGAAAGTTGTAGTAGGTATGCTTGAGCATACAGCTGTAACAGGCAAGTATAAAAAGCCTACCTTTAAATTCCAGCATTTCAATTTAAAACGGATCAGTCTTCAAATCGATGGACATTCACACGGTAGGGATTACGAAACGTCTTATAGCAATATTCCCTATGAGTCGTTGTGCTCTCGGCCTTTCTACGATCTGATAGCTCAAACTGTGCAGTGTAGTGACACAGGAAGGGGGAATTACACTACAAGATTACGTTGACAATTCTAATTTATATGCTTATGAACTAACGGCCGACCTTTCATCGTCAGCCTCTACGCATTTAAGCGCTGTAACGAGTGGCTCATTAGGGTTGAATTTAAATTTTGCTTCGAGCTTACAGGTTCCTGTTTCAGTCTTGGTTTATATGGAATACCAGAGTCTCATTGAATTAGACAGGGTTAGAAACGTGCTTCTAAGCGGGTAACCATGAACGAGGCCGAACTTGGCGTGTTACTAGCTTCAGTAAAGGGCTTCAAGCATACGTATGCCAGTAATGAAATAGAAGATATAAAAATAAGAGTAAAAGGAGGGCTGATATTTAACACTTCACCTAGATGGGAAACTACTCAGGGTCACTGGGCTGTACTGTACAAGCTTGATGAAAACTGTATGATTCTAGTTGATTCCCTGCATCAATCGACGTTATATTCGTCCCCTTATATAAAGCAATTCCTAAGAAACAATAATTCAAGCTACATGAAAACCTTAACGTTTCCGATACAATCATACTCGTCGCAGCTATGTGGACTCTATGCCGTTTACTTTTTACAAGGATTACTTAAAAAGCGACCTCTTGAAGATCTCGTTAATGTATTCTCAGCTAAAAACCCCATACTCAACGATTTTATTATTGTCCAGGAAATTCTAAAAATGATGTAATTTTACTCAATAAAAGAATATTTTTTATAATTGAGTTTCAGTGTATGATTCCTCATCGTATTCCGTCTATTTTAAAAAGAAAACTATAGCGTATAATAATATTTAC
>JABUQX010145378.1:50000-51022 GCA_015478945.1 Trachelipus rathkii
CCTTCGGAGATTGGGCAAATGTGCTGTTTACGGATGATCGGCGATCCAGAGTCTATCGACGACCTAATAAGAGGTACGCGCATTGTAATATGAGGGAGGTATTGTCATATGGAGGTGGATCTCTCATAATCTGGGAGGCATATCTTTAACGGGTCATACAGAGTTATACGTCCTAGATGGTGGTTCCCTAAACGCCGCACGGTATGTCACAGACATCCTTGACCCGTATGTCGTGCCATATGCCCCCTGTATCGGTGACGGATATATATATACCTTATATATATATATATATATATATATATATATATATATATATATATATATATATATATATATATATATATATTCATATATATATATATATATATATATATATATATATTTCGTTATGTAAAACTGGTTTACCACACCTTATATCACTCATAAAAAATGATTTCACTGAGTACAAACAGTTGGAGCTAAATGACCCCCAGAAAAACTCATGACCCCTTCGGAGGTCATGATCCACAGTTTGGGAACCGATCCATTAGACACTCCCGGCGATCTTAAAGTCTCAGTTTCAAGAGTGCAGCTGCTAGAAGTTAGTGAGTTGTGTTAGGGAACAGAATAACCATGTAAACGTACTACTCCAGTTTTATAATGTCTATTTAAATATTAAGACAACGAACTTGATACTTGGACGCATCAATGCCTGCTTGAACCTCAGAGAGAGAATACGTTTCTTTTCTGCTCTCTAATTAAAAATAATTATTTTCTTAGGTCTATTATGTTACGAATTAATATCAGCATTAATATACTTACATACATTATAAAACCTGGAAGGAACATGTTAACATGGATTTGAAAGCAACTTTTTCGGGTCATCGGATGGTCTACTGATTAACTAATATGATGAACTTGATTTTCGAACGCAGGACTGCCTGTTCGAACCCCAAAGGTAGCACGTTTCTTTCCCTTCAAATTAAAGATCTTTATTTTCTTGCATCTATTATTTTGGGATTTAATATATATATATATATATA
>JABUQX010145380.1:7500-10000 GCA_015478945.1 Trachelipus rathkii
TATATATATATATATATATATATATATATATATATATATATATATATATATATATATATATATATATATATATATATATATATATAATTATTAAAAATTTTTGATAACTTATGTCTCTTAATTATAATAACCAAAGGAAATTAAGAGTTTACATTATTAGAAATGAGAGAAACTTTTACGTGGTTTGAGAAGATTTCACTGATTTAGTGGCTGTTAAAAGCACGAAAGGATAATCTCTAGTTGAGACAATATACGACGGTTGAAATAAAACTGACTTTCTCTTTGTATACAACAATACGATTATGATGCAGAGAAATGAAGAAAAGTTTTGGAGTCGTTCATGTTCTTGAAATTTATTTGTTCATTGCTTTTCACATTCATTTGGTGTATAACGCATTTTAAACTTTATTGGCACAGTGAAAACAGCTGGGTACTATTATAAGGGCACCAAGGCCGAAAACTGTTTTAATACAAAAAAATAAGAAAGTTTTTACAAGGGACAAAATTTACAAAACTAATTAGAGTATGCAAAACAAAATGGATGGAAAATTACGATGGATTGTTACGATTTTGAGAAGTCTTTGAAGAAATTGCTGGAGCTTTTAGAGTAGCTTGGTATGGATCATGATATTGAACCTTCTTCAAAAACATCAATTCTTTAGAAATCTGTACAAGCTTAAGAAATAGTTAATTCTCCCCTTAATTATGATTTCAATTATATTCTTTTTCACTCTTCCATTATGCATTGCACTGGAGTCTCCATCGTTAGTGACAAAAAATGGTCTTTATCATATTGAAAATGCAATGCTTGTTTAGAAAGGAATCTACCCAAACATTGATGTAAAATTTGCAAATATATTTTGGAAGTTGTAACAAAACTTCTGCTTTCAGTTAATAAAGAATAAGAATGCCGCAAGACTGAATCAATGAAAAGTGAAAAGAACTGAAACAATTTCATTCACTGCAAGTTCATGAGCCATAAACCCATACTTAAAAGTCTTAGTAAAGTCATTCCATCAAAATCTATTAAAAACCTTTACATCAATATTGTAAATAAATTTCATGTAAACAAACTTATTTTGATTGTTAAAGATTCCAGAAATATCTTTTTCTTCTCTGAAAAGTCTTAAAACATACTGGCATCAATAATTGTTCATCATAGCTACACAATATAAACGGTGGAAGTTATCAATCATTTTGCTGCTAAGAGAACAAGAAAAAGATTTTTTTTTATGTGTAAAATATCATCTTTTATGTATTTTTGAAATTGCTTTCAATGATAGTTTATTTTATCCTCTTATATTCAAGTGGGATATATATATATATATATATATATATATATAAAAGAATAATAATGTAATATTATATTGTATGTAATAATATATTAATAATATATTAATAATAATAATATGTATAATAATAATAATATAATAATAACAATAATATATATATAATAATATATATATATATATATATAATGTATATATACATATATATAATAATAATAATATATATATATCTTATATATATATGTATATATATATATATATGTAATATATAATAATAATAATAATAATATATAATATAATAATAATATAATATATAATAATATAATAATAATAATATGTATAATATATATATAATAATAATATATATGTAATAACCAACCAATAATAGTCAATAATATATATATGAAGTATATATATATAGTAATATAATAAAAACATTAACAGTAAAAACATTAAAAACTATTTACAAAGACTATATATATGTATATATTATATATATATATATATATAATAATAATATATATATATATATATATATATATATATATGCTATAAGTGATGCTGCTGTAACAGGTCAACCTTAATATATATATATATATATATATATAATGATCTTGTAATACTACAAATGCTCGTAGTTGGTTATTTATTGATGATAAAGTCCCTTGAGGTAATATTTTTCAAAAATGGAAGTAAAAATATTTATTAATACATAACAACTTAATTAAATGATCACGGAAGAAAAACGTTCGATTTTACCGGGTTGTTTTTCGAATTCGCTGTTCACACTTCGAAGGACAATGAATATAGGAGGATACTGTCATCAAGGAGAGAAAAAAAATCGTCAAAGTGAATGAAGGAGAGAAGTACTTACCACATTTATCTGCTGTGCCTTGAGAAGCTTTTAGCCCCTTCCAGTGTGAAGATACGTCAAAGCTTACACAAAAACTTTTCTTCAAAAGCTAAATTGCTTCTTTTTCAAAACATTTTAGATGGGAGAAAATTTCCTTCAATTTCTAAATTTATTTTTCAAGAAGAACAAAACATTTTGTTAAATAACTTATAAATCAAAATATTTCTAAAAAATTATAAATTTCAAAATATTATTATTATTATTATTATTATTATTATTATTATTATTATTATTATTATTATTATTATTATTTATTATTATTATTATTATTATTATTATTATTATTATTATTATTATT
>JABUQX010145380.1:17500-20452 GCA_015478945.1 Trachelipus rathkii
ATATATATATATATATATATATATATATATATATATATATATATATATATGATAAATAAAGATGCATAGAAGGATGTATATAGAAACTTGCCCCCTCTCTTGGCCCAGGAGTTCAGATGCACACGAAGCTTTAGCGTCTTAGCGAGTATTGATTTTCCATTGTCATTACTCCTGTCACTATTACGTTATATATATATATATATATATATATATATATATATATATATATATATATATATATTGTTATTTATTTTTTATATATAGGCAATATATATATATATATATATATAGTTGTTATATATATATATATATATATATAATAGTTGTTATTATTATATATATAAGAATATTATATATATATATATATATATATATATATATATATATATATAAAGAAGAGTATATAATATTATATATATATATATATATATATATATATATATATATATATATATATATATTATTTTTATTTTTATAAACACTTTTCTTGAGGGTACTTTCGTTGCTACACCTTCCCCAAACCTTTGGTCAATGCATAGCACCGCACACTCAGCTCTCTAAAACTAGCCTTATTATACTAAGGCTCCCTTTAATTGCTTCCATAGCCACCCACTCTGTTCCAATCTTTGCAGAAATCTTTCAAGGTATCAAGCGTAGGTCACTAACGAAGTTTTCACCACCTCCAAGAAGATTCCACCACCACCGGCACCACCACCACCGGCACCACCACCACCGGCACCACCACCACCGGCACCACCTCCACCTCATCTATCTCCCACATCCCCAGATGGTGTATCTCTCTCCCACTTTATTTCTTTCTCTCTTTCATAGTGGGCTACTTTTCCATCATATGGGACTCAAACTTTATTAACTGACATTTTCTTGTTGGTTTGTTAATTAATACAATATTCGGTCTATTATTGGGTACAAATGTGTCAGTGGGTATGCCAAAATCATAATAAATTTGAACATGATCATTATCAACCATTGCAAGGTGTTTATAATTCCAGTGATTACTAGGGGTATCAATATTATATAATTTGCAGAGTCTATAATGAATGAGTTTGCATATGGAATTGTGTCTTTCTGAATATAGTCCCATTTGTAGCAGTGTCTCACATCCGGACAATATATGGACAATATTTTTGTGGATTCTATCGATGTGTGGCATTTTCATACCTCCTTCATCTCTCGGGATATATATACGAGCTGTTCACTGATTCTTGTAAATTATTCTGTGTGCGTGGAGGAGTTTCCTTGTTATTGTGTCTAGTATATTTATTTCATTCTGGTACCAGTCCACAATTCCAAAACTCTATATCATTACTGGCATTGCCAATACCTTAATTGGCCATATTTTGTTTTGTTTTTGTTTTAATTCCATTTTTAGTATTTTCTTCACTCTTGAGATGTATTCCTTTTTTATTCTCTTTTTCATAATTATGTTTTCAATCCTGTCCGATTCCTCCACTCCAAGTTATTTGTAAGTTCCTTCCTGTTCCAGTTCTTTAATTTCCACGTTATTTACCATGAATGCTTTCGGAATGTATCTTTCTACCCAGGGCCCTCTTAACCTCTAGGCAAACTAGGCAAATGCCTAGGGCGGCAGAATATGAGGGCGGCTCTAGGTGGCTTGTTCATCTTTCGCTTCCATTTCATCTTCACTCGATGTTTGTAATCTACGGTAGTCCTCATTATTTCTTTCACAATATGACCTTAAGTCGTCCACCGTCTATGTATCCCTTTTCCCTTGAGCTTGTTTTATTCTTTTCTACAAGGTTGTTTTGGTACTTTTAATTTCTTGAACTAGTTTTGTAATCAATTCTAGTTCATTGTCCATAATTCTTAAAGCTTTTTCTTTAATTTTTTTCTAGATCTTCTGCTGTTGGTTATATTGCTTTTTCCTTCTAGTCCCCACCTTCCTTCCTTTCTTTAATATAATTGAGTATACATTGTTTCTGTTTAATCAATGCCTTTCTATCAGCATCTTTGAACTTTGTCTGAAACCTTTAATTCATAAAATCATTTGCATTTATTTCTCTGCATTTTCCACAACGTACTTCGAGAATTCACTCTTTACTTTTTTAAGTGGAATGAATTCGCCAATGTAGTAGCTTTCCATAACATACTCGTTTGTTTGAAAGTTTCAGCTCCACCTCTCACCTTGAATTTCATTTTGATATTTTTCTTCATTTTCTTGATGATTTAAAAATTCTTCACCTTCCTTTTCGCTAATTTCAAGTTCAATTCTTGTTATTTGGGTCATGCTTAATCTTACATTTGTTGCTATGCTTTTAAACCTAGTGCCCGGGTATCTCCTATTTTGCTTATTTATTGTGTCTTGAATAGAAGGAACACCAATAAATCTCCATTTTTCCATCCACTGACCAACCCGCTCTTTCTGCTCCCCTTTTATTAAGGGTATATAGTATCTGCGGTTCTGGTGTTCTTCAGATGTACTGGGGCCCGCCTCAGGCGAGCCAAACATCTTGCGAAGGACGAGTCCTGCTGGGTTGGGCTCTTGTCTGGACATTTTGTGTCCTCGCTTTTGGTAGGAGAGATCGTATGATGCGCACAAGGCTCCGTCCCCCCTCATATCTCTCCTGTGGTAGATAGGGGCCATCACCGGTGTGTCCGATCCACCAGCAATTATTTTCATTTATTTCCTCCATCATGGTTAGTATACCAGTTTTGTAACTTGTTCGCTCATCAGCACCTGCTCGGACGAATGGCCTTACTTTCCCCAAATTTGGTGACAGAAATATATATATATATATATATATGGTATATATATATATATATATATATATATATATAAATATAGTTATATATATATATATATATATATATATATATATATATATATATATCTATATATATATGAATCTATTAATTATAACTAAAATTAAGTCCCGGGACATCTAAAAAAAACTGGCCAGTAATAATATAAAG
>JABUQX010145381.1:10000-12500 GCA_015478945.1 Trachelipus rathkii
GCATGTGCTGAGAACTTCTCTCACATGCAGCTGAAGTGGCAGGAAGGTCTAGAATTCAGGAGGCTACTTTTGATATCTTGCAATGCTTACATAAACTAATCCACCATGCTGCAGACGAAACATTGTTGGAAAGTGAAGCCCAGAAATACTTCCATACTGAAGAAGTCCCTCTGACTGGAAAAATTCATCAATTCTCCCATTACTTTCTTTTCATCCACATCTAGCATTTCCTTGCTCAGATTGTAGGCCTTCTGAAAAGCTTGAACCTGAAGAAAAATTATGAAATATTGTTTCAATTTGCTTGTATATTGTATTGTATTTGTATGCAATTGTTTTTATAAAAGTAAAAAATATATATACAATATATATATATATATATATATATATATATATATATATATATATATATATATATATATATATATATATATATATATATATATATATATATATATATATATATATATATATATATATATATATTTTTTTTTTTTTAACAGTTTTCACCACCACTCACAGGAAGAGCCCTATTCTAGGAGAGGGTGTTGAACGCCTCAAAAATCAACAACTAAAGCAAATTACGCAGATGAGCACAGACGCAGGCTTTGAAGTGGGGGAGATTAAATTCAGTAGGAAACACGGAAGATGGAAGAGAATTCCACAGAACAGATGTGGCAGGAAAGAAGAAAGGAGCTTCGCGGCGAACTAGCCTGGGTTAGATACATCAACACAAAGCTTTCATGTGCAGATACAGCACTTCTTCTGCAGGGCGACGCAGATGATGTGCCAGTGATGACTCCTCGAGCACCTGCCGCTGCGGTACCTAGAAAAGAGATGAAGCACCAACATCGCGCCGCAAAGATAGAGGGTCAAGTAACTGGAAAAGTACAGAACGTTTGCCAACCTTTTTGGCCTTTGACTCGACCCTGTCCAAAAGCCGGGTGAAACCAGAGGCCCCCCAGATATGAGAGCAGTACTCCATACATGAGGAGGAGGCCCTTGTATAGCTGGAGTAACTGTGAAGAGGAAAAAAGTCTCGCAGTCTAAACAGAACTCCCAGTTTCTTTGAGGCCGCCCTAGCAACCGTTGTGATGTGAGGTTTCCAAGACATTTTTTTTAATGCCAAGGATGTTTATATTGTCGACAGGAGAACGAGAGAACCGTCGAAAAGATAGGAAAGGATTGGAAGGTATATGGGGAGATTTTGTAAGTTGAGTTTTTAAGAGTGATTTGCAGTTCAGACGGCCCCACCGGAAATTCTATCCAGATCAACGAATAGAATCGGAAAAGAGTCAGGGTGAAACAATTCAAGTAAAGAAGGAACAGGTGAATAGTTGAAGAATGAAGGATTCAGCGAGTCATCAGCGCAGGGTGAATAGAGTTAGATGATAATGCAGGTGAAAGATCATTAATGTGAAAAGTAGGAATAAAGTAGGAGATAAGACAGAGCCCTGAGGAACACCACTATAGGCAGAAAAGGAAGAAGAGTCGCCCCATCAACAGCAGCCGATATTGAGCGATTTGAAAAAAAGCTAGACATAAGTAAGCAAGGAGAAGGAGGAAAGGGGAGCTTGGAGGGCAGTGACGCGTGCCATACCCGGTCAAATGCTGGATGTAATGATACCACACCAAGTCTCCCATGTAGTTCCTAAGGGCTGGGCTCCACTAGTCTGGTGTAAGATAGAAGTATCGCCAGTAGACCTCGGGCGCCGAAGCCGTGCTGGCGATCGGAAAAAAGTGAATGAGATTCCAGATGATCTAAGAAATGAGAGTTGAGGAGAGTTTCCAAAGATCTTAGATAGAATAAGTAAAAGCTATAGGGCGATAGTTGGAAGGATCAGAGCGGCTTCCTTTTTCGGAATAGGTTGGACATGTGCGTGCTTTCCTGAAGGAAAGTGTTAGTATTGAGACATAGAGAATATATTTGAACGAGCATATATATATATATATACCATATATATATATATATATATATATATATATATATATATATATATATATATATATATATATATATATATATATATATATATATATATATATATATATATATATATATATATATATATATATATATTTTTATTTTCTTCACATTGAGCAATTTAAACATAATCAGATTTATCAGTGATAGGAACAGTGTCAACTGACGGCTTATTTATTTGTGCTCTTTTTCTGCTTTGTTAGCATTTGCATTTCTTTACTTTGCTTCCATTTCCTTGATTTTGCTGTACTCTTACTCTCTTTCTGATTTCCCAAGTATTTCATTTTTATGTCATCACTGCATTTTTTGCAATTCGGTATGTGTTGTTCTTTCCTTGAACTATTATTGGCCACCTCAGTGAAGCACAATTTACAGAGTGCTCTTTTACCTTTGTATGTATGATTTTCCTTAACAGTAAATAGAGAATGGACAGGTGTTTGTTTTCTTCCAGCCATTGTCAAAAATTTTATGAGATATTATCAACTTAAACCATTTAATGTATATAACTTTAAATATATA
>JABUQX010145381.1:17500-19897 GCA_015478945.1 Trachelipus rathkii
TAAAAAATTATTTAAAATATTTCGAACTTTTGAATCATGTCCGTCACCACTTAAATTCATTGTTAGTATCATATACTAGCAATGTAAAAAAAAATCAAACTGACGGGTCGTAAACATAAAGGGCCTCTCTCTCTCTCTCTCTCTCTCTCTCTCTCACTCTCTTCTCTTATTATATATATATATATATATATATATATATATATATATATATATATATATATATATATATATATATATATATATATATATATATATATATATATTTTTACTATATATATATATATATATATATATATATATATATATATATAGGCACTACTCCTTTAAAAGGAAGTTACATAAAAAGACATGATATCGAAAATCGCCGAACGCTACTCGTGCAACCCTGCAGTGTCACGTGTTAGCTAAAACTCCAATAGAAAGAGCGCAAGAGTTGTTAATTTCTATGTTAATTTTTTTTATTATTTTTTTTTATATTTTTTTAAGGGGCTCGAGCCGACGGAGGGACAGAGGGGGGGACGAAGTCCCCCCGTCGTCCCCCGCTGAGGCCGAGAGACCCTGACTCTTTCCATCTTTGCGATTTAATCTTGGGTATTCCTTTTAGTTAAAAAAAAAAAAAAAAAAAAACTGTTATTGGCAACTAAGAAGCGCTGTTGCGTAGTAATCAAAAATCGATTACATCGTTGATTTCGATATATATCGGTTTACCTTCCTAAAGGACAAGTTCCTATATATATATGTAGCACTCCATTATAACTTTGTAAAAAAAATTTTTTTATGTTCGTACTTATGCTGAGATTTGCGCGAGCATCATTTTAGCATAAGTCAAAATATATAAACCCGTCCTGTTGATATATATCTTCGATTAGATGAGAGGTCAGATAAACTTAGCAATAAAGTCAAATAAATTGCTGAATATATCTCCAGAAATCTCCAGTGAGGATGTTCAGAGAGGGCTGCGACTGGAACAGTGCAAATTTTCGCTGGCGAGGTCGAGCGGTGTGGGCTTACAGCGCTGGGAAAAGGCTGCGACCATAATTCGCCTACGAAGAGAGAAGTGTATCTCAACGGAAGGACTTTTATTTACTTTTTATGCTGTTTATAATTTTGCTTATCGTTGAATAGTCACATTTTAAATATAGGTTTTTAAGTATACTCTCATACCAGGGTGCTTGCTCATAATAAACTACTATCTAACCAAGCGTACCCTATATAATTGAGAAGACAAGAAGAACACCCAGAACTTCAATCAACGCCTTCTAAAAAACAAAATGAAGAAAAAAACTAAAATAATACTAAAATTCCCAATCAGAACACTCGGAGAAAATGACTCAAGCAAACAAACATTATCGATACTGGACTTCAATTTTCATTTCTAATTTTGGATTATGGTCTTCATCTTTTCACAACTATCACAGTTCGAAGATTCATCGTCAGACATATGTAACTTCCTTTACGGTATGGATTTCTTTCATCATTTTAAGTTTGGATTATGGGCAGAAATTCATTTTTGGATTCCACTATGAATTAATTCCTTTTCGAATTCTAAATGGTTCTATGACCGTTCCCTTTTATGTATAAGAAAATTTTCACAACAACACAGTTCGAGGATTCATCGCTAGACATAGCAAACTTCCTTTTCGGCATGGATTTCTTTCATCATTTAAGTTTGGATTATGGGCAGAAATTCATTTTTGGATTCCACTACGAACTCTGATTCCTTTTCGAATTCTAAATGGTTCTGTGACCGCTCCCTTTTATGTATGAAGAAATTTTTCAAATAAAGGACCTAAATTTCAAGCAACTTCGTCTCTACATATGTCAAGCAATGTTTCTCTCGTAACTACAGCTTTGAAAACTACGTGCGCATTGATCAAATCATGGATACATTAGAAACGCCTTATACTGGACCTTTCATTGGATTCAACGTTCGATCGATGTGGCCTATTTAACTTGTGAAAACTCAATTGTTCCATATCAAGAATTATGTATTAACATTTTTGTACTTTTATGCATTTAAATGTTTGTATGTTTGTTTATATCTAACGGATATAACCAAATATGCTTGTGTTTAAATGCACCTTTTATTTTCTGTATATATAACATTGTATTTTTATGTATTCAAATATTTGTATATATGTTTAGATCTTCGGATGTAACCAGTTATGCTCGTATTTGAATATTCTTTACATTTCATGTATACTATTTTTGCCTTCAAATGTTTGTATGTCTACTTATGTCTTCGGACATAATTAGATATGTTTGCATTTGAAAGTATAACTTTATGTATTTTAGTTATTATTTTTACCTCATTGATATGTCTTATATGTTTGTGCGCATTGTTAAATGCCCACAAATATGTATACATTTGAATGAAGATTAATTTTATATCTTGTA
>JABUQX010145382.1:0-17500 GCA_015478945.1 Trachelipus rathkii
CATTTATTATTCGTTCAGTTATCAAGATTTTGAGTGTTTAACCGTTTCGCATTTATCCGTAGAAACGCTTTCGCGTTTTCGTGCGCCGCTTCAATAACATATATATATATATATATATATATATATATATATATATATATATATATATATATATATATACACACATATATATGATAGAAATCTATATATATATATATATATATATATATATATATATATATATATATATATATATATATATATATATATATATATATATATATATATATATATTTATACTGCTACTATATATATATATACTACTATATATATATATATATATATATATATATATATATATATATATATATATATATATATATATAAATATATATATATATATATATTTATATATATATATCCTATACTACTATATATATATATATATATATATATATATATATATATATATATATATATATATATATATATATATATAGATAAAAAATATATATATATATAAAAAATATATATATATATATATATATATATATATATATATATATATATAAATCAAAACTGCATAAGTATATTATATATATATATATATATATTCTCACCTTCTCACCAAGCGCTGAGATTAGGGAACAGCCCTGTCCTCTGCAAAGCCCCTCCATGCGGATCGGTCTCGGTAGAATCCTTCCTCTTCCACCTCGGCAATAGATTTTCCTCGCTTCACCATCGACGCTGCAACACCATCCCTCCATCTTCTTCTTGGTCTCCCAGCAGGTCTTCTTCCTTCTGGCTGCCAGTCGTAGAATCTCGCAGGGTATCTCTCCTCATTCATTCTTCGGACATGGCCATACCACCTTAGCTGTTGTCTCTCTATCAACCAATCAATGGGCTCTATTCCAAGCTCGCGCCTAATTTCCGAATTTCTTCTTCGCTCCCTTCTCGTCACTCCTGCTATCAGTCTCAGCACTCTCATTTCTGCTGCCACAATCTTGCTTTTAGTTCTGGTGGTAAGGGTCCAAGCTTCCGATCCATATACGAGAGTAGGTCTTAGTATTGTCGTATATATCAAAACCTTAACATCCTTCGGTACATGCCTGTTTTTCAGCAATCCATACAGCTGTCCCACACCCCTCGAAAACCTGTTTATTCTCTCCTCAATCTCTCCGGCCATTTCTCCATCCACGTTTACAGTAACACCCAGGTACTTAAATTTTTCCACTTCCTTCAACCTTTCCCCCTCTATCACGATGCCAAGCACCTCTCTTTCTCTAGCGATCTTCATCACCTCCGTCTTTTCCTTGTTTATTTTTAATCCTTCTCTATGCAATATGTCTCCCCACCTATCCAACGCTCTCTGCAGAGTCGCTCTGTCACTTGTCACCACTGCTATGTCATCTGCATATGCCATAGCAATTCCAACATCCTCCTCCAAACCAACCTCTCGGATACACCCATCCATATATATGATAAACAGCAGAGGAGACAACACTCCTCCCTGTCTCACTCCCGCTTGTACATGGAACCATTTTCCTAAGCCAAACGCTGTTCTGACGGCACTCTTACTAGTGACATAGAGACTACGTATCACTCTTACTAACTTGGGTTCAACCTCATAATACGGATTTCCAAGCGTTTCCCACAACTTCTCCCGCGGCACACTATCAAACGCTTTCTCTAGATCTATAAAAGCAGCATAGATGTCTCTATCCCACTCCCAGCTCTTCTCAATCACCATCTTCAAGCTAAAGATCAAATCGGTGGTTCCTCTTCCCGGTCTAAAACCATATTGGGCCTCATTCAATTTACTCTCCACACTCGTTCTAAGTCTCCTCTCCAAAATCCTTTCATATATCTTCAAAGCATGGGGCAGAAGAGATATCCCCCTATAGTTGGAACACTCACCTCTGTCTCCCTTCTTAAATATTGGACATATAATTGCCTTCCCCCATTCCTCCGGTACCCTTTCCTCTCTCCAAAATCCGTTGAACAGTCTCCACATCCACTGCACCACCTCCTTCCCCCCCTTAAATATTTCAACAGGTAATCCGTCGATACCTGTACTCTTACCATTCTTCATACTGTTTATTGCGGTCTCCACTTCCTCCATTGATATTATCTGTTCATTATTTGGATTTTCCGCACCCGCTTGTTGTTCAACAGCGATATCAACCTGGTGTTGATCCTCTGCTCTTCCCCGCCGTTCGATCTCTATATTTGGATTGTATAATTCGAAAAAATACTCGCTCCATCTATCATTAACCTCCTCTGGTTCTATTTTCAATCTGCCCTCCTTATCTTTAACTAAGTGTCCTGCTGACGAGTCCTGTTTCCTATATCTTTTTGCCATATTATATACTAGTTTTTTAGTTCCGGTCATATCTTGTCTCAATTGTTCACCTATTCGCACCCAAGACTCATTCTGAGCCTCCCTTTTCAATGCTTCGGCTCTATTTCTAAGGGTTACATATTCCACTCTGGATTCTGGGCTTCTCTCCTTCATCCAACTTCTAAACGCTTTATTTTTTTCCTTTATGGCTCGTCCCACCTCCTCCGTCCACCAGACAGTGCACTTCTTCCCTGCGCCCATCTTTTTGATGTCCAATACTTCTCTCGCGCAGTTATCCATCTTATTCCTAAAATTTTCCCACTCCTCCTCCACACCCTCGAAATCCATGTCCTCTCTCGGTTTACAAGTTCTTATTTTGTTCTGGAGTGCTTCAATCACTCCCTCCTCTTTTAATTTCTCCACAGCAAACCTCTCTCTCACAAGGGCCTTTGTACACATCGGTCTCCTCATACACAACTTTCCTATCACCAACCTGTGATCCGAGTCCAAGGATACAGAGGGGACACTCTTTACATCCGTCATAACTTTCCTGTTGTTCACGAGAATTAAGTCAATCATCGACTTCTCTGTATATTCCTCTAACACGCTGTTCCATCGGTACCACGTCCATTTGTGTGAATTCCTGTGCGCATAAAAAGTGTTCATGATTGACAGACCATTTTCCATCGCGAAATTCAAGAGTCGTTCTCCCTCAGCATTCCTCTCTCCAATTCCGAAAGCTCCAATCACCGTCTCTAACTCATATCTCTCCACTCCTACATGAGCATTAAAGTCACCCATAAGAATTTTTTCCTCCGCATTTATTCCATCATAGGTATTCTGTAGTTGTTCGTAAAAAGCTATTTTTTCTTCTTGTGGTCTACCCTGGTGCGGGGCGTAGACTTGTATTACTCCCACACTCCTACCTTCCAACCTCAGCACCACCGCCACGACCCTCTCACTTCTGTATATCACATCCTCCACTCTACCAGCCAAGCCCGGTGTCAGAATTACCGCCACTCCATATTTTCTTCCCTCATCTCTACCCTTATAATACATCTGATAGTTTTTATGCAGATTACGGATGCCCTCTCCAGTTATATGCGTTTCACAAATTCCCAACACGTCCAATCTGCGCTCCTCCATTAGCTCCACCACCTCCTCTTCCTTACCCTCCATCTTACTTATATTAATAGTTCCCATGCGTAAGTTCAAATTGCGTTGTCGAAATCGTTGTCCATTTTCACGCCTAGTCAAAAACCGAAAAAATCCGTCAGGGTTCCGAGGCCTCACTTGCGCATCTTGAGCTATTTTTATCCACTGCCGGCTAGCTGGGCCTGTCGCAGTTTCCCAGGACCACCATTTGGTATCTTCCAGAAAGCTATAGCCCCCCAATTGGGTTACAGGGATCCCTCAACGGTCCCCAGGCAGCATTTCTGGTCGACCTAAGCTGCTGCACCTCTCCAAGGTTAGATGGCCCCTTGCCGTGGTAGGGTTGAGGCTCCACAGGCGCGACGAAGATATATATATATATATATATATATATATATATATATATATGCTATATATATATATATATATATATATATATATATATATATATATATATACTGCTGCTGTATAACTTAGCCTTGTATTTTACAGAACAGCAATAGTAGCAATAACTTAGCACTAAAACATAGCAATAGCAACCTTCTTCCCCACCTACCCATGTTTTCTGGTACGAAACTGCTCCTACAACAAAAGCAACATTTAACCATGCTATGCTTTCTTTTTGCTATATATATACTATATATATATATATGTTATATATATATATATATATATATATATATATATATATATATATATATCTTATAATTAACATTCATATAAATAAGAATTCTCTCAAACATACAATATCTAAATAATAGATGAATCAACTCCAAAATTTTGAGAAAATAAAAGAATCTTGACGTAGAGTAGGGATGCCGATATATTAAAAAATATCGATATATCGATAATTGACGGAGTTATTTAAAAAAAAATATCAAATTTGACCTCATTACAATAAGTCAAAAATATCTATATGATCTAATTAAAAAAATATCTTTTATATATATATATATATATATATATATATATATATATATATATATATATATATATATATATATATATATATATATATATATATACTATATATATATATATATAACATATATATAACTATATATATATATATATATATATATACATATATATATATATATATATATATATATATATATATATATATATATATATATATATATATATATAACTAACTATATAATATATATATATATATATATTTATATATATATATAAATATATATATATATATATAAATATATATATATATATATATGCTATAACAACCTTAATATATATATATTGATAACTTTACATATAAAGTTAATACCATGATATATTACAGAGATATTTCTATATATTTTCAGTTAGACAAAAACATATATATACTATATATATATATGACAAAGTTAGCCCAACGGCCTGGGAACGGGGTCGGATCAAACAAAAATTTTCACAGGGTAGCTCTATGATACATAAATAGATGTTCTACACTTAAATAAAATTTTGTTCCTTAGTGACCGATATAAACCCTGGACTATTACAAACATAACCTAACCTAAATATATATATATATATATATATATATATATATATATATATATATATCTATATGTAATATAAATAACTATATATATATATATCAACTGTAACCAATATAATAGTATGTATATATATATATTTATATATAATAACTAATAGCTATATATATGTATATAATAACTATTCTTTATTCATATGCTATATATATATATATATATATATATATATAATATGCTTCTATATCATATAATAACAATATATATATATATATATATATATAATATATATATATGTTATATATATATATAATAATATATATATATATATATATTTATATATATAACAATATATATATATATATATAATAATATATAATAATAATAATATATATATATAATATAATATATATATATATAATAATAATATATATATATATATATAATATATATATAATATATAATATATAAATTCATTTCACCCCTAGAGCATCTATTTATGTATCATAGAGTCTATCTGTGAAAAAAATTTTTTGATCCGACCTCCCGTTCCGTGTAGCCGTTAAGTAACTTTGTCCTAGGACAAAGATATTTTGGCTAGTGGGTGGATCAAATAAAAAATTTCTGGGTAGCCTCTATGATAACAACAATGTTCTGTGACAAATGAAAATTTTCTGTTTTTTTTCTATGTTCTAGGGGTCAAATAAGGTTAGGTTAGGTCGTCAGGTCAGGTGACCCATAGGAAAAAAATCAATTTTGCCCCTAGAAGGTGGTGATATGTTTACTAACTTTAAAACACTACTTATGGACACATCTGATAAAAATTACAATAATATTTGAAAAACAAATACATATCTTATTTTTATTTTATTTTCATAACGTATATAAAAAGGTTTAGTTGCCCATATAATATTTTCTTAAAAGATTGAAAAGAGAATATTGGGGGAATGTAATGCGGATGTCGGTGAAATTTGGGGGAAGGGGCAGATTTAAGGGTGAAAGACACTTGGCTCCGCCCATTCCCCCAAATTTATGACCGTATCCCTCACGCAGTCAGAAAGTAGTTCGGCAGATGATACACAAAAAAAAATTTAATTACTTTTAAAAGTTTTTAGCTTCACCTCTAAAAATATTTATTTTTATTTGTACTTTTGTTTGATATACACTACATTTACTAATTTACCCTATTAGCGTGTAGCCGTTAAGTAACTTTAACCATGGACAAAGTTATTCACCTCTAAAAATGTTTATTTTTATTTGTACTTTCGTTTGATATACACTACATTTACTAATTTACCCTATTAGCGTGTAGCCGTTAAGTAACTTTAACCTATTTGGAAGTTATATATATATATATATATATATATATATATATATATATATATATATATATATATATATATATATATATATATATATATATATATATATATATATATATATAACCTTTTAAAGTAAACACTAATCATGGCCCTGAATTAGCAGTGGAGGTGATTTTACATAGGGAATAAAGCTTCGAGTAAAGTGGAAAATCTTCACATATAAACTTAAACATTTCTAATTTCAGATTAAATTAAAATTTAATTAAAGATTTAACCTTAATATCAAAACTAGTATTGTCCTGTATTATATAGGATACTTTCATTACTTTTTATAAATATCTAATTTGAAAAGTAAAATACGCAATAGGTATATTTCATGAAAATTGTTCTTCTCCTACAGGCCTCTCTCACTTCCCTTGTATAATTATCTACCCTCCTTCCCTATTACTTCAAGTCAGACAAAATCAAAATCCAAACGCGCCTGAAAAATACACATTTTGCTTAATTAAATGTTATTTTATGAAAAATAAAACGCTCAAAATTTCTAGAGTAAAAAAAAAAAATATCGTTGATTCGATACTGAGGATAAAATATCGATATATCGATATATCGGCTGAAAAAATATCATCGATATTTTTCGATACTATCGAAAAATATCAATATCGATATATATCGGTCCTCTTGCGGTATCCCTATAACCGTACATTCATACACACATACACACGCACACACACACCACACACACACACACACACACACACACACACACACACACACATTTTTTTGCATATATATATATATATATATATATATATAATATATATATATATATATATATATATATATATAACTATATATATATATATATATATATGTAACTTATTTATATATATATATATATATATATATATATATATATATGTATATATATCATATTTTCTAAATAATTTATATTTATATATTTTTATATATATATTTATATATATATATATATATATATATATATATATATATATATATATATATATATATATATATATATATATATATATATATATATATATATATATATATATATATATATATATATATATACTATATATATATATAACAACTATATACTATATACTATATATATATATATATAGGTCCTATTTTTTTTGGTGTGGAGCAGGAACAGAATTTTTTTTTTTTCATATATTGTTAGCATATGATACTAACAATGAATTTCAGTGGTAACGGACATGATTCAAAAGTTCGAATATTTTAAATAATTTTTAAAAAATCACATTTATGTTAAATATTGTTTAAAAATGAAATATCTCCCGAAAAGTAAGAAACTTAAAAAAAAATAATTACATATTTGGAATCAGCGTATAAAGCTTATTACAAAAAAAAAAAAAAAAACTATATATATTAGGGGGCTCGAGCCGACGGGGGACAGAAGGGGGGACGTTTTCCATACCCCGTAGGGGAGGGGAGGAACCCCCGCGACACCCAAATACCAAAGAGCGGGGGTTCGGAGACCCTCCCGGAGATGAGGAAATAGTCTACCTATCGTTCCCCGAAAGGCCCAGAGACCCGACTCTACCATCTTGCGGTTTACCTTTGGGTATTCCTTTAGTTTTAAAAACACCAAAAAAATTAAAAAAATATTACTAAAAATTATTTTTAAAATTATTTAAAATATTTCGAACTTTTGGCTGTGTCTTACCACTTAAATTCATTGTTATTATCATATACTGTATATTTAAAAAAACAACAACAAAATTTAAATCTAACGGAGTCGTAAAACGGAAAAGGTCTATATTTTTGAATCATGTCCGTTACCACTTAAATTGATTGTTAGGATCATATACTAGAAATATAGTAAAAAAAAACAAAATAAAATTAAAACTGACCGAGTCGTAAAACTTTGTGATATATATATATTGTAATGCAGTAATACACGTAATACATAACTTTGCCTCATTTATGTATTGTAAAGCAATGGCCAACATTGTCATTGCTATTTCTCTTTCATGTTCTATGTATACGATGTATGATTGCAACGGCTCATCAAAAGAAATTTGTAAATATGTTTGCATTTCATGCGTAAACGACAGCCAATAGAAACTTGGTTTCCAAGATTTACTTTTGGAACCTAAGTTTTGATTGGTCGTCGTTCACAAGTCTTTGATTAATAATAATAATATTATTATTATTATTATTATTATTATTATTATTATTATTATTATTATTATTATTATTATTATTATTTTTTTTTAACTGTTATAAGTTTACTGCGCTATTATTATTCTGATGATAAATAAAATTGTTTTTATATATATATATATATATATATATATATATATATATATATATATATATATATATATATATATATATATATATATTTATATATATGGTATATATTCTATATATATATATATATATATATATATATATATATATATATAAATGTGTATGAAATAATATTTAATTTTGTATAGTGTGGAGCGCACAATGTATAAATACATTTGGCTTTTATGTTTTGATTTTAGAAGAAAATTGAGATTTCTTGCGAACAAAGTTTCGATTGTAAAGAAATACCAATTTTCGGTCGTGCTGAATGTGTAATATATATTTGCTTTACTAAAATAACTAATAAGTGGATACATCATTTTATTTATTATTTTAAGAGATGTGATTGGATGGTCAGATGTAAACTGGTTGGCAAAGATTTGTATAAATAGTAAATTTATGAATATTTTGGATCTTTTTGCTTTCATTTGTCGTCAATCAAGGTGTTTACAGTTGGTACTGCGCCTGTTGCTCTGTCTGATCGATGTTATTATTATTTTAGTGTGCATAGTCTTGTAAATCGTGGAGGTGCCTTATTTTATATTTTATTATAAAGTAATTGTGTTAATGTTTTTAAATGCAATAAGGTATTGTAGTTTTCAATGTGGAAATCTCGTGGCTTATTTTATAAAGCCAATATTGTTTTAAGTTGTGTTCTAAATATAATTGTGTTTATTTGTGTAAATATAATCTTTGCATTGCCATTATAAAAGTGTCGTCTGTTAAAGCGATTTGCAAATGCATTTTGTCTGCGGTGTTGCAATATATCACTAGCAGGTAAGGGTAGTTATTATTAATGTGTATTTTTTGTAACATGGTAAAGATTCTTTTGAGTTAACAAACATAAAGTGTTTAATGATTAAAGTTACATTATTTTATATACGAATAATTACTAAAGTCACATTTTATTTATTTGAAATTAAGATTTGTTAAATTACTAGTTGGCAACTCTTTTGCTTTAAGACAACAGCTGATCTTGACCAGCTGTGAATGCATTCATTTGTTCACACTGATAAATCGATGCCTTTAATAATTGTCAAAAACGTTTAATTTACAAGTAAATATTTTATATCATTTACAAAGTCAGTTTGTCCATATATTATTTTGTTGATATATTTTGTTTATTCATATATATTGTTGAACATATATTTGTATGTATGTTTTATATATATATATATATAAATGTATGGGCAAAAATTTATATGAATATATTGGTAGAGTATTTATGTTGATATTTTATTTATTTCTTTTTTGAGCATAATATTTAATATATTTATATATATATATATAATATATATATATATACTGCTCTCATGCTGCTGCTGCTCTGCTATATATATATATATATATACTCTGCTGCTGCTGCTATATATATATATATATATATATATATATATACTTATTTATTTATTTATTTTGGTTCTATAGTTGCGGTGTGCATGTATACGGATATCTATAGACATCCGGCTATATGTATAGTATAAAAAATAGGTATTTTGAAATATATATATATATATATATATATATATATAATATGCCTTTATTTATATTTATTTATATATATATATATATATATATATATATATATATATATATATATATATATATATATATATATATAAACAGAATTGACATACGGTACTGAAGGTTCTATATGTGCGGTGTGCATGTATACGGATATCTGTTAGACATCCGGCTATATGTCCATGGACTTATAAAACCTAGTTTGTAAGACCAGTACATTTTCATTTATTTTTTTTATTAAAATATTTCTAAAATTATCCCAGTGGTTTCCTTGAGTATTTCCAAACGTATTTTACTTTTCATTTATTTGAATATTCAATTTGCTATTGCTTTAAGTCTTAAAGACGTAGGTTTTGTGATTGTAAGATTGATCACAAAACGGATTCATTTGCTGGTAAGAAAAGTATTGACTGAACTGTTTTCACATAAGACAAAGAATCCGGTCAAACCGTTGTTCCACTTGAAGGGTCTCTAAAAGGATAAGTTGGTGAGTTGTAAGTATTGAGTTGCACTGCAATATTGCACAGGCCGTAGCTCACTTAACAGGAGGCCTGAATACTGGTACAATACAGGTTTGAGAATCTAATAAGGTGTTAGTTGATTGGATTGTCACGGGGGCCTGGCCAAAGGATTTGTTCATCAGTTTGAAGAGTAAGTTATGACATATAATTTAATATCTTTTTAACCAATCACCCTACATTAATAAATTTGGGAATGCCTGTCCGAGATCTTATTTAATAAACGAGTATAAGTATACCTATCCAGGAATACATTAATAAATTTGGGTATTCCTGTTCGGGATCTTATATTATAACTTTTCAGTCATTACTTCTTATCAGTAAAACGTTTGTAGTAAAGTTATTCTTGCTTTTTTATTGAATATTTAAACTCAAGGTAGTACAGTCGTTTGTTAAAACCTGTGCCAGAACTAATGTTCAAGGGTTGTAATTTATACCCCAGTTGTTGTTATACGATATAAGATAATATTGTATTGTTTTTATTTAACTGTCAATATAGTCGTGTGGACTATTTGCTTTGTTGAAGTTAAACGTATTTAATTTTCTGTGCGTATTGGTGGGATAACAAACTGTTATTCCAGCAATAGATAACGTTTGGAAATAAAGAAACACTGGTATAATTTTAGTAATTTTTTTATATTATGCTCTTATAAATATATATATATATATATAAAAATATATATATATATATATATATATATTTATTAACATTGTTTAGATAGGCATTAAAGTTTGCAAAATTAAGCGGAGCGAAATAGTGGTTTCCCGGAATTCACAATTTTCCTCTGTTGGAGTTCTGTAGGGAAAACACTGGTTCCCCGTAAGATTTTGTTAAATTTTATTGCAGATTGTGTAAACTAGTATATATATATATATATATATATATATATATATATATATATATATATATATATATATATATATATATATATATATATATATATATATATATATATATATATATATATATATATATATATATATATATATTTTAGTATCTTCTTCTTTATATATATATATATATATATATATATATACATTTGTAATTTTTTGGTTAGAAATTTGTTTTCATGAGTTATCAATAGAAGACAAATTTTAAAATTTTTGGAAGAAAACGGGATTGTGATTCGTGCGTTGAAAGTGACTCTGTTAGTGAACGATATATTTTGGAATTTGTTTTGTATATAACAAATATAACTATGGATCCTTCTACTAATGCTGAGTTTGTAGAATCGTTGAGAAAAGCGGGTTTATATGAGGAGGATATTGACGATTTATTAAAATGCCGAATGGCTCATCAAGCCGCGCTCCAGCAACAAAAATTAGCCATTGATTTGGAGATAAAGAAGTTAGCTGCTGATTTAAAAGAGGAAAGATTAGCGTTTGAAGATGAAAGGGAGAAAGCTAAGCGAAAGCTGAAGCAGAAATAAAAGAAATTAGGCACGAGACCGAAAGACGAAAAGTCAAAATCGAAGCTGAGGCTCAGAAAAATAATAAAGTATTTGAAGAAAGTGTTGTTAGTTCAGAGAACTACATGGAACCTCATCTTTTAAAATTCACAGCTAATAGTCACACGCGAAATCACAATCACGTTGAAAAAGGCACACATAATAATAATAATTATAGATCAAAAGGCAATGGTTACTCCACAAGCGGTAATCAGAAAGGTAGCAATCAACATGCACCGCGAGCGACTAATAATGAAAGCAGGATCGGAGGTGGAAGCGGCGACAGACAGAACTATCGTCGCAGTAGCAGTGAGCCGAGAGAAGCGCCCACGTGCTTTAGGTGTCAAAGGAGAGGGCATCTCTCAAGGGATTGTCGAGCCCCTCCTTATTTCAACAATAGTAGCAGGGGACAGAATAACTCAGGGAGACAAAAAGAAGAAACAAAGAGCACGGGAGCGTCCGGAGTCTCTGATAACGGCAGTGAAGCCCTGAACTACTCAGGTGAAGAGCCGAAGCTCCTGGATGAGTTAGTGAAGGTGAAAAATGACGAAACGTCACACCTACCTGTAACGTATGGGACGGTGAATGGCTTTAAAGTCAAAACCCTCCGAGATACCGGGTGTAATGTAGTGGTTGTGCGGGAGAAGTTTGTGCCGAAAAGATGTTATGTTGGAAACAACATGAAGATACGTTTGTTGGACGGTACAGTGATCGAAGCTCCGCTTGCAAATATCGATGTGGATACCCCTTATTATGTAGGGAGAACAACCGCGGCAGTATTGCCGGAGGTTGTGTATGATTTGGTAATCGGGAATGTCAAAGGGGCATTGCCCTTAAGTCAGCCGGATCTCACATGGGAGTCGACCGTGTGTCGAGGGCCTCGTAATGTAGAGGTCGCGCATAACATTAGTAGTATGCTGGTCCCCATCGCTGAGAGTGCTGAAGAAGGTTCACAAGAAGAACCTAACCTAACCAATCATAAATTTGGAATGGCAAGTTGGGAGATGAGTGAGTCTTACAGAGGGAAACTGTCAGTGCCACAATCGTTTGACATCTGTAATAAAGATGTCGCGCCAACCATGGAACCATCACTAAGTGTGATGACTGGGTGCAAATGTTCACCTGAAAATGAGAACGTTACAGGAAAAGATGAAGTTAAAACCCCTAAAGATCTATTAATGGATGTTGAAAATGACACGAGAGTGGTAGATGTTCAGGAGACATCGATGGTAGAAAGCACGAGGTCACCTGGTGTAACAGATCGTGCTGATGAAGATGACGAGATGGTGAGAGGTGACATAGACAGTCACACACAAAGTTCTGGAGAGAAGGGTGTTGTAGCTGTGGGTGAAGGGGATATAACCCATGGTGATGAAGTTCAAGAACTGATTAACGATCGGGAGACTTTTAAAAGTAGACAGAAAGATGACGTCACTCTACAGAGGGTATGGAGGTCAGTGGAAAAAGGAGAAAACAAGTATGAGGTAAAGAATGGGGTGTTATTTAAAAGAGTGTTAGAGAACCAACAGGAAAGGTATACTCTGGTAGTACCGAAGGAATACAGAAGTAAAGTCATGAAGATGGCACACGACGAAGTCTTCGGTGGCCATCAGGGGGTAAAGAAAACTATGGGTAAAATTACCCAGCAGTTCTTCTGGCCGAACATATATTCGGACGTAACTAAGCACTGCTACTCGTGCGATATATGCCAGAGAACGTGCCCGAAAGGTTCAGTGAAAAGGATACCTCTGTGCCCAATGCCCATCATTGAAGAACCATTTCAAAGGGTGGTCATCGACCTGATCGGACCAATCTCACCACCATCTTCAGAAGGACACCAGTATGTCCTGACACTTGTGGATGCCGCTATGCGCTATCCTGAAGCTGTACCGTTAAAGAGCATTACTGCCCAGAAGGTGACGGATAGTTTGGTGTCAATTTTCACGAGGTTGGGTGTGCCAAAAGAAATCCTCAGTGACAATGGCAGACAATTTACATCTGATTTAATGAGAGATGTAACGAAGATGTTGAACATCAAGCAGAAATTTTCTAGCATTTATCATCCAATGAGTCAAGGCGTTACAGAAAAGTTCAACGGAACTCTTAAGAGAATGCTCAAGAGAATGTGCAGTGAACAAGTGAGAAAGTGGCACAAGTTCATTGAGCCACTATTATTTGCATACAGGGAGGCTCCACAGGACTCCACAGGGTTCTCCCCATTCGAACTCCTGTATGGTAGGACTGTGCGGAGGTCCAATGCAAATTTTACATGAAATTTGGGCGGGTGACATTAACCCTGAAGAGGCAAGGTCAACATATAGATATGTTTTCGACTTGCAGGAAAGATTAAATGAAACTCTGAAGTTGGCCAGAGAGAATTTAGCAAAGGCCCAAATTTCCCAGAAAAGATACTATGACAAGAGTGCAAAAGCCAGAAAATTGGAAGTAGGAGATCTAGCTCTTGTTCTGTTACCGACCTCGAGCAACAAGATGTTGATGAGATGGGGCGGGCCACATAGAGTGGTGGAGTCATACGGTAAGGACAATTACAAGATCAAAGTGGATGATGTGATTAAGACCTATCACATCAACCTGCTGAAGAAGTACATTGCGAGAGAGGAAAGTGAAGAAGCGGAAGAAGAGGTGTGTCAACATCCGGCGAATATAGGTGCTTCAGCAGTGATCCTTGACACTGAGAATGAAGAAAATATTACTCTAGTGGAAATGGATCCCACAATGGTACGAAAAGAGGGATTGTCTGACACCAAAATCAGCGCAGACATAACCGATGATATGAAGAAAGAATTAATGGAAATCTTGAAGAAGCATGAAGGGATTTTTACTGATGTGCCTGGCACCGCCAAAAACCACTATCATGCGATAGACCTTATCGACGACACCCCCATCAGGCTGAAGCCGTACAAACTACCTTTTACGACGCGAACGGAGCTTAAAAAGGAAACAGATAAGATGATCAGAATGGGCATCATCGTTCCCTCCACGTCGCCGTATTCTGCACCTGTCGTAGTTGTCCAGAAAAAGGACGGGAGTAAGAGAGTGTGTTCGGACTACAGGGCCCTGAATAGGATCACGGTCTTTGATCCTGAGCCCATGACAACAACTCAGACCTTATTTACCAAGTTTGCAAAAGACAAGTTTTACACAAAACTTGACTTGGCTAAAGGTTACTGGCAGATAAAAATAAGGCCTGAAGATTGCTACAAAACCGGTTTTTCAACCGAGGACGGACACTTCCATTATCTCAAGCTGCCATTCGGTATGGTTAATGCCGGAGCCACGCTTGTTAGATCGATGCGCAGGATACTGGATGGAATCAACGATGTCGATTTTTATATCGACGATATCATCGTCCATTCCCAGACCTGGCGCGAGCATATGATCACGATTAAGACTGTTCTTCAAAGACTTCAGGAGGAGGGATTTACCATCAGGCCGACGAAGTGTGAGTTCGCTTCGTCGAGTGTTGAGTTTTTGGGCCACTTTATTGGCAATGGCACTAAGGGTTTACATGAGGATAATGTGGTCAAAATTAAGAAAACAGAGCCGCCTAAGAACAAAAAACAAGTGAGGTCTTTCTTAGGGCTCACTGGTTATTACCAGGATTTTGTGAAAAATTATGCACAGATTGCAGCGCCATTGACCGACTTAACAAAGAAAGGAGAGCCAACAAAAGTCAGGTGGGAGCCCAAACACCAACAGGCATTTGAGACATTAAAAGAAGCTTTGAGCTCGAAGCCCATATTGAAGATGCCAGAGCTGGAGAAGACGTTCACACTACAAGTGGATGCATCTGGCACTTCATTAGGATACGTCCTTTTACAAGAAGATGGAGGAATCCTCCACCCGATCGCTTACGGGAGTAAAAAGTTGTCTGTGACACAACAAAGATACTCAACTTTGGAGAAAGAAGCGTTAGCGATCATAATGGGCATTAGAAAATTCGAGCCATACCTCTACGGGAAGGAGTTTATCCTCCAATCTGACCATAGACCGCTGACGGCTATGAATAAGAAGAGGTATGAGAATAATAGAATAATGAGGTGGTCTCTATATTTACAAAGATTCAGATTTATCTTGAACCACATAAGTGGGAAAGATAATGTTATAGCAGACTACCTAAGCAGATCATATGCCGACAACACATCTGGTCCATTATCAGAAGTCGCTACCGAAGAAGAAGCACTGAATAAATGAGACCAATGTTTTGATCACGTGTACATAAAGCAAAATGTACCCATTTGCTTCAAAGGGTGGGCCAAAGATGTAATGCAATAATACACGTAATACATAACTTTGCCTCATTTATGTATTGTAAAGCAATGGCCAACATTGTCATTGCTATTTCTCTTTCATGTTCTATGTATACGATGTATGATTGCAACGGCTCATCAAAAGAAATTTGTAAATATGTTTGCATTTCATGCGTAAACGACAGCCAATAGAAACTTGGTTTCCAAGACTTACTTTTGGAACCTAAGTTTTGATTGGTCGTCGTTCACAAGTCTGTGATAATAATAATAATACTATTATTATTATTATTATTATTATTATTATTATTATTATTATTATTATTATTATTATTATTATTATTATTATTATTATTATTATTATTATTATTATTATTTTTGTTTAACTGTTATAAGGTTACTGCGCATTATTATTATATGTATGTAATTGTTTATATATATATATATATAAATGTGTATGAAATAATATTTAATTTTGTATAGTGTGGAGCGCACAATGTATAAATACATTTGGCTTTTATGTTTTGATTTTAGAAGAAAATTGAGATTTCTTGCGAACAAAGTTTCGATTGTAAAGAAATACCAATTTTCGGTCTTGCTGAATGTGTAATATATATTTGCTTTACTAAAATAACTAATAAGTGGATACATCATTTTATTTATTATTTTAAGAGATGTGATTGGATGGTCAGACGTAAACTGGTTGGCGTAGATTTGTATAAATAGTAAATTTATGAATATTTTTGATCTTTTTGCTTTCATTTGTCGTCAATCAAGGTGTTTACAGTTGGTACTGCGCCTGTTGCTCTGTCTGATCGATGTTATTATTATTTTAGTGTGCATAGTCTTGTAAATCGTGGAGGTGCCTTATTTTATATTTTTATTATAAAGTAATTGTGTTAATGTTTTTAAATGCAATAAGGTATTGTAGTTTTCAATGTGGAAATCTCGTGGCTTATTTTTTTTATAAAGCCAATATTGTTTTAAGTTGTGTTCTAAATATAATTGTGTTTATTTGTGTAAATATAATCTTTGCATTGCCATTATAAAAGTGTCGTCTGTTAAAGCGATTTGCAAATGCATTTTGTCTGCGGTGTTGCAATATA
>JABUQX010145382.1:22500-38089 GCA_015478945.1 Trachelipus rathkii
GTTCATCCCCTACTGCGCAAATAAACATTTGGCTTCTTAACTATATATATTTATATATATATATATATTATATATACTGTATATATATATATATATATATATATATATATATATATATATAATATATATATATATATATATATATATATATGACCCCACTATAACAGCCCCCTGTCTACAGCCTTGTATATATATATATGCGCTAGCAACGCAGCCCGTATGGTGAAGCTCCTCTGCTGCTGCTGCTGCTGCTGCTCAGCAACTGCTTGCCAACCAGCATATATTTTTAGTGATGCACCGATACCATGGTATCGGTCGTTTGATATCTGTGTCGGTATCGGCAATTTTGAGGAGTACGGTATCGGTATTTGGTAAATTTTGCCGAAGACCACACGATGCCACCTAGATCTTTAAATTGATTTTGAATTGCCTTACTTAGCCTTGTAGCAACAGCCAACATATATATATATATGTATATATCTATATATTATATATATGCTATATATATATATATATATATATAACATATATATATATATACCTTAACCAACCTTATATATATATATATCACGTACCATGTCCCGCATTGCTGCAAGGTGGTGTTGGTAGTTGAAAGGTTTTGAGCTTATCAACACCATTCACGAAAAGCAAGATTTGATAGAAGGAGGTTTTCAGCCCCTTGCTATCAGAAAGAGAATTTAAAAATTTCTAGAAATTAAAGTTTCAAATTTCTTCTTTTTTTTTTGCATTTAATAACATATATATATATATATACTTAACATCGCTGCTACTGCTATAACCTGCTTATATATATATATATATATAACACCCATATATATATATACTCATATATAACCCCTTATATGCCTTATATAACCAACATATACCATATGCTCACTGCTTATATATCCCTTATATATATATATATATATATATATAACAACAGTAATATATATATAATATATATAGATGAAAATAAATATATATCCGCAATTTGTCTGATAGTTTCCCTAGCTATCCTACTGTATGTTAATATAGGTGTTTTCGTTTTTGCATTTGTGCTTACGAAACGTAAGAAATGCTAGAGTTTGCATTCGTTTTTGTTAAACTTTGCGCAAAATCGTAAGAAATGCTTACCAAACGTAATTAATTTCCTTAATTCTATAATGTTGCTATTTCCTGTGATTGCTGAATTTAGCACGTTCTTACGAAAATGTGTAAACCAAAAAAATGAAGGCGTGGTAGGCCCGTTTGAATTGATGAATATTTCATTCAATAAAATCAGTTTTAAATCTAATTTCTTCCAAATCGATAAATTTCATCACAATAGTTGATAAATTTTTGTAATATAAACCATTTGTTATTTTTTTTATATCTGTTTATCCGAAATCGACGGGCTCCATCACAACAGCTGATTCCAATTGTTTGCAAAGCAAAAGTAAATCGTGTTCGTTTTTGCACGAAATTCAGGTAATTAGTACAGGCAATCAGGAGTGCCAAAGAAGTCTTATATAAAAAGATTCCAAATTTTTAGGTTCTTCATCTGTAGAAGCATTCTGAAGAATGGGGAATTTTTGAAGAGATATAGGGTGCCTATTGAGGTCATAGTGATCTCTGACAGCTAAATTCTCTGGTTGAGAGATGGGGAGATTAGTTCGAAAGGAAATGCCCATGTGTTTGATGGCTCGCATCTTTAGTTATAGGAAAGTTTGACCTACATAGTCGATGTTACAGTCAGCACATTTATATTTGTAAACGATATGTGACCTCAAGTTCATGGGATGCTTTCTTTAATCTTAAAGAAACTGCCAATTGAGTTGTTGTTAATAAAAGATATAAGAAACTTGCATTGGGGAAAGTTTTTGTTTAAGATGTTTCTAATCTGAAAGTGAAGATCACTGGAAAGGGGTCCAATGTAGGGAAGCCGAGCATAAACAGGAAGTTTAGGAACATCATATGCAGTAGTTTTAGGGCGACAAGTGTTATCGAGAAACAAGTAAACAAGTTTATCAAAAAGGTTTGAAGGCTAAAGCTAGAAAATTTACAGAGAAAGGTGATTTCTTCATGGAAAAATTCCAATCAGAACAAATAACAAAGGCTTGTGTATGCGGGACCTTAGACCAGCAATTTTATGATTAAAGGAGATAGAAATAAAGAAATTAGTCCCAAGTAAAGTATTAATGGGCTTGCGATAAATAGAAGTAGCGAGTCCACTAATACTTTACTTGGAACTAATTTCTTTAGTTCTATCTCCTTTAATCATAATTGTAATAATACGAAGCGTTTACGATAGAATGAATTTTAGTATTTTCTTTGCTTTTAATTTAGACCGTTTTCGTTTTTGTCATAAGAAATGCTCGCCAAGTTTTAGCACTAATTTCCTGTTTAAACGACCACGATTTCGTGCTAGGTTTACTTTTGTTTTTAAACAATTGGAATCAGCTGTTGTGATGGAGCACGTGGTTTTGGAATAAACAGAAATAAAAAAAAATAACAAATGGTTTATATTACAAATAATTGATCAACTATTTGTGATGGAGTTTATCCATTTGGAAGAAATTAGATTTAAAGCTGATTTTATTGAATGAAACATTCATCAATTCAGACACCAAGCCGCCATCTTGTTTGTTTACATTTTTCGTAAGAACGTGCTTAAATTCGGCAAGCACGGGAATAGCAACCTTACAGAATTAAGGAAATTTCTTACGTTTGGTGAGCATTTCTTACGATTTTTCGGTACGTTTGACAAAAACCGAACTCAAACTCGAGCATTTCTTACGTTTCGCAAGCACAAATGCAAAAACGAAACCAGCTTTACATATATATATATATATATATATATATATATATATATATATATATATATATATATATATATATATATATATATATACTATATATACTATATATATATATATATATATATATATATATATATATACTATATATATATATAGCAACTATATATATATATATAATCGTACAAAATGTGCGTGTCTAAAATTTTCCATTGGGATTCGGGAGTCGGAGTCGGAGGTCAGAGTTCAGTTTTAAAATATCGACTGACCTATATATATATATATATATATATATATATATATATAATATCTAATAATAATATGATAATATATATATATATCTAAATAATAATATATATATGTATAATAACATATAGATAGTATAATGTGTATGTATATATGTAATATGTAATAAATAATATTCTATATAATAGCATAATATGTATGTATAACCATGTGTATAATAATAACTCTTTCTCTTCTTTAACTCTTCTTTCTTTGCTGTATAATATGTAACAATAATGTATGACAATAACAATATAGGCCTGTATATATAGATATATGGAAATAATATGAAATATGAAATATATATGGAAGTATAGGTATATGGAAATATGTAATATAATAATATCAATAATATCTAACCAACCAATAATATATGTAATATATATAACAATAATAATAATAATATATATATATATATATGTATAATATCATATATATATATAATATATATATAATAATATAATATGTATATATATGTAATAATAAAGATAAGATATATATGGAGTAAAATGTATATGTAATAATATAATATGTATATATATATATATACTGCTGCTACTGCTGCTATATATACTGCTATACTGCTATATATATATATATATATATATGCTACTAATACACCTACTGAAGGGGCTAATATATATATATATATATATATATATATATATATATCCCCCTCAATAACGTGCCCACCTTAACGTGGTGAGGGGGTTCAGATATCCCTTTTGGATATCTGCAAAGTTGCACGTTTCCCTCTTTTCAGTTTTGTTTATTCCCCGCTTTTGTTTTGTCTGTATTTCCCGCTTCTGTTTTCTCGGTTCATTTGCCTCCCATTCCCCCTTACGTATTATGGTACGTACTTCCTCCCTCTTTTGAGTGGCCCTCCCCTTTTTTCTTCCCTTCACTTGGCCCTTATGGCTTTCCGGTTGTCTGTTCCTGTTTGGGTCCTCGGTCAGTCCACACCTCCATCCCCCGCGGATGAGGGTACAGGTTATAAACCGGTCCTTTCCGCCTATGACCGGGCCGCCTATTGTAGGGGTCCTGAGCCTTGGGGTTAACCACTGAGGAGGCTGACCTGCACTTGGGTGTATAATCTCGGGCTTCGCGTTCGGGTACCATGTGGTTCTTGGGAGGGGACTGTCGCGGAGTTCCGGGGGGCTTTCCCGAGGCCACATC
The DNA here is from genome assembly GCA_015478945.1 of Trachelipus rathkii. Classification (NCBI taxonomy): domain Eukaryota; kingdom Metazoa; phylum Arthropoda; class Malacostraca; order Isopoda; family Trachelipodidae; genus Trachelipus; species Trachelipus rathkii. Next base: position 26,760 of record JABUQX010145382.1, read on the forward strand.
CGCTGCCCTCCCTACGGGGTGGGGTTTCGGGGCGGGTTGTGTTGGGTTCTGACCTTGGGCCTCTTACAGTGGCCAAGACACTTTCCCATAGGTATAGTTTCCCCTTCCCTTCCCTCTGGTATATTGTTCTTTATGTCTCATTTGTTTTATTGTTATTATTGGTTTTTATTGCGGTGGAGAAGTATCTTTAATAGGAGTTTAACTTATGAATACGCCCTTAATTAAAAATACGATTTTAAAGAAAGGCGGATTCCATCTAAAGTCGGTTCCCCCTACTGGCATTTCCCAGGCTCCTCCTAGGCCGGGACCAAGTAAGGGCTTTGATGCCCTAGTAGACGAAATGGTTCGTGCTGCTCACCATCATCCAGCGAACCTCCTTACACCCCAGATTCCAGCTTTATTAGTCGACCCTCCTCATCTTTCTGGTGAGGCTGTGTCGCTATCTCTACCTGTGTTACCTCATCAATCGCGTCACCAGAGGAATCGGGCTTCTCCTCACCCGTTGGGCCCGCCTACTCGCTACCATACGCCTCGACCTATTGAACGGTTTCCGTTCTCGGACCCTCCGCTGGGTGCCCCCACTTTTGACACCTATCCTTTGTACTTTTATCTTAGTTCGCCGACTTCACAACCTCTCACGTCTCGTAGCCATCTCGTCCTCAGTGACGCGTTAGACTACGTCCTCAGTTCGACCGATCATCAGGCGACTCCCATGAGGAATGGTTCTCTCCTCGTTCGTGCCGCCTCTCGACATCAGAGTCAGTTATTGGCTTCTCTTTCATATTTGGGCGATCTACCGGTTGTCTCCACGCCGGACGATGTTCGCAATACATCTAAAGGAACAGTGTATGCTCCGGAGGTCCGTTCCGATGATCCTGAGGCCATTCTCGAACATTTTACGAAGCGACATATTCCGGTCACAAATGTCTACCGGTTCCCTCCTCATAAGGAGACTCCCACTGTGTCCAACCCTCGTCGTCTTCTCACTTTTAGTGTACCATTCCCTCCGACCAGGGTGAAGATCGGTTTCACCATCCACTCGGTTCGGCCATACATCCCGCACCCAAGGAGATGTTTCAAATGTCATAAATTTGGCCATCCTCAGAGATATTGTAGATCTCCGCAGTTCATCTGTCCGAGGTGTGGTGACACTCTCCACACTCCGTGTGAAAACCCAAATTGCAAGGGTTCCCATCAGGCGTCATCTGTGCACTGTCCCTCTTTTCTTTTGGAAAAGGAGATTCTAGAACAGTGTACCATACACAAACTCGATCGCCGTGAAGCCTCTCTTCGCGCTAGGGAGAAACTTTCACACCTGCCTCTCTCCTTTGCCGCTGTGACTAGGCCGGTTTCTACCGCCCAACCTTCTCATCGCCCTCGTGCACCTCCTGCGCCTCTACGTTCTTCGCAGCTCTCTCGGTCGGATGCTGTACCCACTACTGGGTTGCACATTTCTACTCTGCAATCGAACTGCCCCCCGCATTCTCCCGACATGATCCGTACTGTCGCTCATCACAACTCCCCAGTCCTTACCTCCATATCCTATGGTGTGGCTTCGGTTGAAGTTCATGCCGCACCCAGGGTTGTATGCTCTCCAATTTCTGGTTCTTCTCCTGATTTGGAAGCATCCCCTGCGTTACTGCTCGATGATGACTCTCCTTTGCCGCCTGTTTCCCGTAAACGTCCGGCTCCTGTGTCTCCTGGGAAACCGCTGAATCTTTCTTCCCCTGGTATTGTGGACTCTCCTGAACGTGTCACGTCTCCATCTGCGAGGCGCCATTACTCTTTTCACTATCGGGCGACAGATTTCTTAAAATCCTCGCCTTCTGCCCATCCGACCGGGTCTCCTGGTGGTTTGCCCAAACGTGCCCGTCGCTCGAAACGCCATGGTGATGTGGAAAGTATTCCGTCTGTTTCGGCTATCCCAGATAGTTTATCGGACCTTGCTTCTGCATCCGACCCTCCAGTTCCTTATTCTAGCGATTCCGAGTCCTACTCTGATATCGCAATGAATGTAACCACCGACTCTACATCTTCTGAGGTTCCCCAACTTGGGATCCAGGTCCCACCCCCCATTGTACCTCTTGTGCTCCCTCACGGTGAGTCCGAGTCCCCTGTTGTTCGGGGGGATTCCGGAGCCATTGGGGGAGATACCACTGTATCCTCCCCTGCCTCTGCTCCGCTGTCCTTTTCTGGGCTGCCCCCGCAGGACGCTGAACTTTGTGAGGATGTGCTTCGGGCCTCCTCCCCCGTTCCTTGTCTGGTTCCTCCTCTCGCCATCCCTGATGAGACTCCGTCCATAACGAGTCTTCAGGGGTGTGATACACCTGTGCCTTCTGCGCCCGTCCTGGACGATATTGGGGGTTCCCCTGTCTCCCCCGTTGAGAGACGATCTTCTCTGAGACCCTCTGATGTGGAGATTGGTTTGGCCCGTCTTTTTGACGGGGTCGCTCCCGCAGTGGTGGGGAGCGATCATTCTCTATCTCAGGATAAACCTCCAGTGTCAATTCTCCATGACCTTCCTCTTCCGCCGGGCTATAAGGCGCCCCCTCGTGGGCCATCTAGTGACCCGCGCCTTCGATCGACGCGTGCTTCTAAAAAGAAAGCTGAAGCCCATCGCATATCAACGATTGTAACAGACCGCCTTGCGGACTGATCGCTTCGTCTTCTTTCTTCAATGTCTAAGTTTCTTCAATGGAACTGCCGTGGTTACTACCCGAACTTCGAAGAGTTGGGTAGACTTATTGAATTGCATACTCCAAAGGCCATCTGCCTCCAAGAATTGCAACTGCGTAACCGTGCTTTTCTGCCGCCGTCCAAATATAGGTTGCCTCTCGCTTCCCAAAATCGTGGCGCTAATGATAGGGGTGGTGCGGCGATTTTGTTCCACGAATCGGTTCCTTTCACCCATATCCCCATTCCAACTCGGTTGCACGCGGTAGCTGCCCGTGTCCACCTCGATTCCCCGTTTACTTTGTGCTCTGTCTACCTTGCGCCTAGTTGCATTTACACGAGAGAGGATCTTTTCGGACTGTTTCGAAACCTCCCTCCGCCCTTGTTGGTTTTGGGGGACTTCAATATTCGCCACCCCTTGTGGGGTGACTCAGTTTCGTCACCTAATGCGGATTGGCTGTTGGGTGTTTTGCAGGGCTTTTCGTTGGGATGCCTCAACACAGGCTTACCAACTTTCGAACGTTTTGACACTCGTACTTCCTCCTGTGTTGACATCTCCTTATGCTCTCTTTCATTCATTGACAAATTCTGGTGGGACAGGTCGCCTTACCTTTGTGGGAGTGACCATTACCCTATCTACCTTACATCTCTTTGCCCTGATCGTCCTCCAACGCCTTATACCAGCTGGCGTTATGACAGGGCTGATTGGTCCTCCTTTCTCACTGCTACTTATGTCCCCTGCCTTCCGGCCACTGACGTCTTTCCTTCCCCTGCGGATGCGTTCACATATTTTGCGGATGTTGTTCTGGAGGCGGCGGAGGCCCATATCCCTCGCTCTTCTGCATGTCGTCGTTCTGCTACACCGTGGTGGAACGCAGATTGCGCTCGGGCTAATCGTGCTAAACGTCAACTCTATCGCTCTTACAAGAAAACACCTACACAGTCTACGTTGATCCTCTTTAAGGCCGCTGCTGCTCGGTCTCGGTGTCTAAACAGGATGACCTGGAAACAGTATTTTCGAACTTACGTTTCCACGGCCAAATCATCTACTCCATTGTCGTCGGTGTATGGTGTTGTGCGCAAAATTTCTTGCAAGCACTACAGGGAGCCACCGACGGTCATCAGCTGTGGCCCGCACCCGTGTGACATCATTTCCGCTCCGGGCATGGTTGCCGATGAGCTGGGATACCATTTTGCTGCTTGCTGCAGCGATTCTCGGTATCGTGAGCCTTTCCGATCGATCCGCGCCCGCACTCAATTCCCGGACTTTTCTGTTCCTCCTGGTGAGGATCCTTCTTATAATCGATTGTTCACGATGGCGGAATTTGAATCCTTTGTAAGGATGGAGCGCCTACCAAATGTTACGTCATCTCCATGCCTCTGCTTCGGCGTTTCTCCTCTCTTTATATAATCGAGTCTGGGTGGAGGGGGTCTTCCCCCCAGTTTGGCTAACGGCTTATACCATTCCCATTTCCAAACCAGGAAAGGACCCTACAATCGCGGACAACCAACGTCCCATTTCTCTAACTTGTCACACCTGTAAGTTGATGGAGAAGATGGTGGCTATTCGTCTTCTCCCGACGTTGGAGGGCCTGCGTGCTTTTTCCGCCCATCAGTTTGGGTTTAGGAATCATCGATCCACACAGGAACCTCTTCTCCGGTTGGACCACGATATCCGTGAGGCTTTCTCCTCTAATAAAATGGTCCTAGCTGTTTTCTTCGATCTTGAGAAGGCTTATGATTCCACATGGAGAATGGGAGTTCTCCATACCTTGCACTCGCTGGGCCTTAGGGGACAGCTTCCCCTCTTCCTTCAGTCTCTTATGTCGGGTCGATCTTTCCAGGTTCGCTGTGGTACCACTCTGTCTCGTCATTTTGACATGGTCGAGGGGGTGCCGCAGGGAAGTGTGCTCAGCGTTCTGCTTTTCGCTGTAGGTTTCAATGGTGTCATTGCTAGCATCCCATCTTCTGTTCGGTGCTCTTTATATGTGGACGACCTGGCGTTGTATGTTTCTGGAGTGAAACTTTCATGCATGGAACGTCAGCTGCAGCTGGCTGTCAATGGGGTGACTTCGTGGAGTGATTCACGGGGTTTTACTTTTTCCGTCCCTAAGACGAAGACCGTGCTTTTCCGTAGGGGTGGTAAGCGGGATCGTAGGGGTGATTTGTCTCCCTTGCTGACCTTGTATGGCTCCCCCATCCGCCCTGTGTCGGAGGTGAGGTTCTTGGGTCTGTTATTGGATGCTCGCCTGACTTATCTCCCTCATATCCTCAATTTGAAACTTAACTGCCGCCGCTCATTGGACCTCTTACGCCACCTTACGTCTACATCTTGGGGTGCTGATCGTAAGGTCATGCTTCGTCTGCTGATCATGTTGGTCAGGTCAAAGTTGGATTATGCGTGTGCGATATATGGCCAGACGTCTCTGGCGTACTTACGCCTTCTCGACCCGATACAGAATGAGGGTCTGCGGATATCACTTGGGGCGTTTCGTTCTTCGCCAAAGGAGAGTTTGGAGGTGGAGGCTGGGGTGATGCCCCTGTCTTTACGGAGAGAATATCTCATGTGCTCCTTGTTTCTCCGTCTACAAATCCCCAAGCCATCGGCTTTGTCTCCTCTCATCGCTGAGGTTCCTCGTAGCCCTGCCTATTGGCCGTTTGCTGAGGTTGTGGCGTCTGTCTTCCGTTTTCTCCGCCTCCCTGTGCGGGCTGTTTTACAATTTGACTACGATGATGTCTGCCCTTATTGGTTGTATCCGCCCCCTGTGGTGTGCATGAGGTTGTCTGCCTTATCAAAATCCGGGGACCACCCGTCTCTCCTGAAGGCTTCCTTTCTGTCTCACCTGGCTCTCCATGGGAGCTCTGTGAGCATCTACACCGACGGATCAAGGCGAGAGGGTGGTGTGGGTGCATCAGCGGTCTTTCCAGACCTTACTGTGTCCCACACTCTCCCTTCTGACGCGTCCGTCTTTACGGCCGAGTTAGTTGCAATAACTTTAGCTATTAATAGGATTCTGGCACTAGATCTGCTTGACGTATACGATTTTTTCTGACTCGCAGAGTGCTCTTCTTGCACTACAAAATCGAACGACCAGACATCCTTTGGTTTCTATCATCCAAAGGTTTCTATGTATGCTGCATGCTAGACACAAGTGTTTGACGTTTTGCTGGGTCCCATCTCACGTGGGTATCCTGGGTAACGAATTGGCTGACAAAGCGGCCTATCGTGCCGCCACCTGCAAAATTACCTGTCGACGTTACTTACCTGTAGCCATCTTGCTGGAACACCTCCCAGCTGCTGATTTCTGCTCCCGTCTCAAACGGGGCTTCCTCGCTTGTTGGCAGGAATGTTGGTCGGAAGATCATCGTGGTGCTAAACTGCGTAGCGTAAAGCCTCTCCTGGGGATTTGGCCATCGTCTTTTCGCCGGAGTCGGCACCAGGAGGTGGTCCTGGCTCGTTTGCGAATTGGCCACACTAATGTCACTCACAGCTATCTTATGGCAAGGGAGCATCCCCCTTTATGTCCTTTCTGCCGTTCCCAGTGTCTACTTTCGGTACGCCATCTTCTCGTGGATTGTGTGGCTCTTGCGGCTTCCAGAGACCGGCTTTTCCCCTTGTTACACACCATACCTGTCCAATCCCGCCTCTCATATATATTGTCTGAATCACTTCATTTCCACAGTGACGCGATTTTTGCTTTCCTTCGGGAACTGACTCTGCTCTATAGGATTTAATACTTGCATTCCCGTTTTCATGCGTTATGTTTAGGAGTTGCCCCCGTAGTTGGTTTTCTGACTCGGTATCGCCGCTTTTTTGTGCGCAGTGGTGGCTCCTGTACACTCACTCAAAAAAAAAAAAAAAAAAAAATTAAATACATATATATAGTAATTATATATATATATATATATATATATATATACTATATATGTAATGTATAGTAACTTATAATATATATATAACATATATATATATGTATATGTATATATATATAATATGAGTATATGAAGTAATAATAATAATATATATATATAATAATAATAACTTAATAATAACCAACATATCATATAATAATAATAACCAATATGTATATGTATATATTTATGTATATATATGTATATATATACTATATATGTATATATATGTAATAACAACAACAATATATATAATATATATATATGTATAATATAACATATAACAACAACACTATTATATATATATATATATATATATATATGAAATATAAATATTAATAGCAATAATAATAATAATATTATATGTTAATAATATAATATATAATATATAATATGTAATATATATATAGCAATATAGTAATAACCAGCAGTATCCTTGTTACCAAACATATATATGTATATCATATATATATACTGTAGCATCTTTTTATATATCTTGCTATCTTATATATCTACTATATATGTAGCACTCCATTATAACTGTAAAAATTTTAATTATGTTCGTACATATGCTAAGATTTGCGCGAGCAAAATTTTAGCATAAGTCAAAGGTAATACTATATAAATAAAATCGAACATTTTGAGATACTCTTCGATCAAGATAGTCAAGTCAGATCAATTAACAGGCAATCAAAAGAAATAAATTCACTCAAGATCTCTCTAGAAATCCTCCTGGCAAGTGAGGTAAATTTCAAGGAAAAGGCTCGACTCGAATTTCGATCACCAATTTTCGCCGCTAAATGAAGAGTCAGAGGCAAGTTCGAAAAACACACTGGAAAAGGCTGCGACTACCAGAATTCGCCTACAGAGTATCTCAACAGAAGGGACTTATTACTTTACTTTTATTGAATATCTCTTCTATGTTGAATAAAAATATCATTTCAAATATGGATCTTTAAATTACTCAAATCCTCTTATATAGGGTGCTTGCTCATAAAATAAACCACCAATCTAGCAAGTACTTCCCTATATAGTGAACCCAGAGAACACCCAGAACTTCAATCAACGCCTTCTGAAAAACAAACAAAATGAAGAAAAGAAAAAACTGCAATAATACTAAAAATCCCAATCAGAACACCCCTAGAAGATGACTCAAGAAAACGATATCGATAAGAACTTCAATTTTCATTTTTAATTAATTTTGGATTATGGTCTTCATCTTTTCACAAATATCACAGTTCGAGGATTCATCGTTAGACATAGCAAACTTCCTTTTCGGTATGGATTTCTTTCATCATTCAAGTTTGGATTATGGGCAGAAACTCATTTTTGAATTCCACTACGAACTTTGATTCCTTTTCGAATTCTAAATGTTTCTGTGACCGCTCCCTTTTATGTAAGAAATTTTTCAAATAAGGGACCTAAATTTCAAGCAGCTTCGCCTCTACATATGTAACTTCCTTTACGGTATGGATTTATTATTTTAAGTTTGGATTATGGGCAGAAATTCATTTTTGAATTCTACGAACTTTGATTCCCTTTTCGAATTTAAATGGTTCTGTGACCGCTCCCTTTATGTATGAAGAAATTTTTCAAATAAGGGACCTAAATTTCAAGCAACGTCTACATATATCAAGCAATGTTTCTCTCGTAACTACAACTTTGAAAACTACGTGCGCATTGATCAAATCATGGATACGTTAGAAACGTCTTATACTGGACCTTTCCTTGGATTTAATGGTTCGATCAATGTGGCCTATTTAACTTGTGAATAATTCAATTGTTTCATATCAATAATTATTATGTATTAACATTTTTGTACTTTTATGCATTTAAATGTTTGTATGTTTGTTTATATCTAACTGATATAACCAAATATGCTTGTGTTTAATGCACTTTTATTTTCTGTATATATAACATTATTGTATTTATATGTATTCAAATACTTGTATATATGTTTAGATCTTCGGATGTAACCAGTTATGCTCGTATTTGAATATTCTTCAAATTTCATGTATACTATTTTTGCCTTCATATGTTTGTATGTTTACTTATGTCTTCGGACATAATTAAATATGCTTGCATTTGAAAGTACTTTAATTTTATGTATTTTAGTTATTATTTCTTGTATAATTATTATAACATACTTTCTCACTCCGTGTTTAGCGCAGGAAGTAATGTAGCACTCCATTATAACTTTGTAAACATTTTAATTTATGTTCGTACTTATGCTAAGATTTGCGCGAACAAAATTTTAGCATAAGTCAAAGTGAAATACTATATAAACCCGTCATTTTGAGATACTCTTCAGTCAGATAGTCAGTCAGATCAATTAACGGCAATCAAAAGAAATAAATTCACTCAAAATACTCTCTAGAAATCACTCCTGGCAAATTATGAGGTAAATTTCAAGGAAAAGGCTGCGACTCGAATTTCGATCACCAATTTTCGCCGCTAAACGAAGAGTCAGAGGCAAGTTCGAAAAACGCACTGGAAAAGGCTGCGACTTGCAATTCGCCTACAGAGAGTATCTCAACAGAAGGGACTTATTACTTTACTTTTATTAAATATCTCTTCTATGTTGAATAAAAATATCATTTCAAAAATGGATCTTTAAATTACTACCATCCTCTTATATAGGGTGCTTGCTCATAAAATAAACCACCAATCTAGCAAGTACTTCCCTATATATATATATATATATATATATCTAGTCAGCAAACATATATATATATAATAATATATAATAATATATTTTGATTTTCTTATGTATGTTATCAGTATTTTATTACTACATTAATCATATATGAAAAATCATATATAATAATCTTTATATCTATTTAATAATATATATAATAATAATAATAATAATAATATATATAATATAATAACTATATATATATATATAACAATATAAATAACCAATATATATATATATGAAATATATATAACAATAATAATATATATAACTATATATATATAATATAATAAAGTCAACCAATAATAATATATGTAATTAATAAATAATAACTTATATATAATATATATATATAGCAATAATAATAATTTGTGAAAAATTCTCTAGGAATAGAAGCAGCAATAACCAGCCTTAATATATATGAAATAACAACAATAACAACCAATATATATAATATATATATATATATATATATATATATATAACAACATAATAATAATATATAACATATATATATATATATATATATAACCAATATAGTAATAATATGAAATAATATTAATATGGAAGTATATATAAATAATAATAATATAGATATATAATAAATCTGTATAATATAGATAATATATATATATAGTAATAATATAGATATATATGAAATATACAATATAGATATGTAATAATATAGTATATAGATAATATATGAAATACTATGTAATATATATAATAATAATAATAATAATAATAATAATAATAATAATAATAATACTAATAATATAATAATAATAAGCAATAATAATAATAATATATAACAATATATATATATATATATGTATATATCTATATATATATATGTATGTATAAATAATATATATATATGTATAGTATATATATAATAAATATAAATAATATATAATAATAATATAAGTAATAATAATAATAATAATAATAATATATATATAATATAATATATTAATAATAATATATATATATAATATATCTATAATAATAATAATAATATATAATAATATATATATATATATATATATATATATGTATCATATATATATATATATATATATATATATATATATATATTCTTTATATAATATATATATATATATATATATATATATATATATATATATATATATATATATATATATATATATATATATATATATATATATATATATATATATATATGCTGCTATATAACTATATATATATATATATATGTATATATATATATAATGGCCAGCAGCATATATACCTCCTCCATATACTGCCAGCAACAATGGCCAGCAGCCAATATGGCAATGACATGCTTTGCTCTGGCATAACCAGCCAGCAATAGCATAACTGTATCATATACAGCAACAACAATGCCAGCAACCAGCCATGCTCTGTAGTAGCCAACCAGCCAGCCTTAGCCAGCAATATATATATCGCTGCTCACTATATATATGTATATATATATAAATATATATAGTATATATATATATATAAAGTATATGTATATAGAAATATACATATATGTATGTATAATATATATATGTATATAATAATATATATAATAAGCCAACCAACTATGCTCATAACTTAGCATAGCATAATATATGTAACTATTAATAACATATGCTATATAATATATATATAATAATATATAATATATGAAGTAATAATATATATGGAAATATAGTAATAATATATAGCATATGTATATATATATGTAACCAACAACAACCAGCATATGTAACAATATGTAATAACTGTATATATAGTAATGTAATATATAGGTAATAGCCAGTATGATATATGTATATATGTATGTATATGTAACAATAGTAATAAGATGAATAATTCATAACTATAATATATATATATATAATAACATGTATATATATAATATATGAAATATATGTATATGAAATAATAACCAATAATATAATATAGCATATAACCAGCAACAACCAACATAACTTCTTATATCATCAATAACATGTAATATGTATGCTGTAACAACAATATGCTAACAACATATATA
>JABUQX010145383.1:0-2500 GCA_015478945.1 Trachelipus rathkii
CTAGTAATAAATTATTTATCGAAAAATCGAGAATTATATTGATGATTATTCCTGGGAAGTAAATAAATAAATATATAAAAATACATTGGTTTAGTATTTTTATATATATGAATAAAAAAAAAACTTATTTGAATAATTTATTTATTAATATTTCATTATTAATAATACATGCGCAGAATCATATGAAGCAGTAAGTTCAATATATTTAGGATTGGCCCGGTGTACATGTGGCGATGAGGTGCGGTGCGCAGATGCGGTGCTGTTTTAAAAATATAGAGGTGCGATGAGTGGTGTGCTCTCTCTGTTGCCCGGCCAACCTGATATATATATATATATATATATATATATATATATATATATATTTATATCTATATATATATATATATATATATATATATATATTATATATATATATATATATATATATATATATATATATATATATATATATATATATATATATATATATATATATATATATATATATATATATATATATATATATATATATATATATATATATATATATAAGGCCCTTTATGTTTACGACTCCGTCCAGTTACGCAGTTTTTTTTTTAACATTTGCTAGTATATGATACTAACAATGAATTTAAGTGGTGACGGACATGATTCAAAAGTTCGAAATATTTTAAATAATTTTTAAAATCACATTTATATAAAAAAAACATTCAAAATGAATTATCTCGAAAAGTACGATACTTACAGAAAAACCAATTACACACATTTGGATTCAGCATATAAAGGTTATTACAAAAATGTTAAATAAAATAATAATAAAAAAATTTGGGGGCTCGAGCCGACGGGGACAGAGGGGGACGTTTTCCATACCCCGTAGAGGGCGGAGGAACCCGCGACACCCTAGAAGCTGCCAAACTGGGGTTCGGAGACCCTCGGAGGAAATAGTCCTACCTTGGCGTTCCCGGAAGGCCGAAGACCCGGCTCCTCACCATCTTGCGGCTTACCCGCCCAATTTGACCCTTTAGTTAAAAAAAAAAAAAATTAAAACTGGTGAAGTCGTAAAACGTAACAGGTCAAATATATTGTTTAAATCATGTCCGTCACCACTGAAATTGATTGTACTGGAAATATATTTAAAAAAAAAACAAAAAAAAATCAAAACTGACGGAGTCGTAAAACATAAAAAGGATATATATATATATATATATATATATATATATATATATATATATATATATATATATATATATATATATATATATATATTTATATATATATATATATATATATATATATATATATACTATATATATATTTACATATAGTGTCTAAAGCTGACATCATGTAACTCGATAACGGCAGCACCTACAGTAAAACAAATTATATATTTGGAATCAGCGGAAATTTTAAGGAGGGTTTTTATTTTTTTTATTATTCGTCGGAAATATTTATAAAAAAAATTTCCCCATTGGGGCTCAGGCCGACAGGAGACAGAAGGGGGACGAAGTCCCAAATCGTCCACCGGAAGCCGAGACCCCGACTCCTGCTACATCTTTGCGGTTTATGTTATTCCTTTATTTAAAAAAAGACCATTTTACTTCCCTTTACACTTTGGTATTACTTTAACTAAAGGAATACCATAGATGCGCTCACAAGAATGGCAGGAGTGGGGTCTCTCAGATTCCCGGTGGACATTTGAAACATTTCACCCCCTCTGTCCCCGTCAGCTCGAGACCCCTAAATGGGGAATTTTTTTTTTAATATTTCCGACAGTCATAAAAAAAAAAATATAGAAAAAATTAAATGCCCCTCTCAAAATTTTCCGCTCGTCAAATACTGCAAACTATTTACTGCAGATGCCATTCTCGAGGACCTTACGTTATGTCAGCTTTAATTACTGATATATATATATATATATATATATATATAAATAAATAACAATATATATATATATATATATATATATATATATATATATATATATATATATATATATATATATATATATATTTATATATATATATATATATATTGATATATATATATATATATATATATATATATATATATATATATATAAATATATATTTCTATACAAAAGTCCAGTTTCTGTTTCAGGACTCAATTTTGGAGAAATTGATGACTCGAGGCGTTGAGTCGCTATATGGTGAGTACGTGAGAAGATTGACTTCAGTCCCAGCGCTATTTTTATATATACTTTATTTTGTTTTTATTATTTTTTAATTAATTTATGTATTTAATATATTAAATATCTCTGAAAATTACAAGATTAAAATAATACAATCATTACAATTGATCTAACCGAATTACCAAACCTATCATAACCTTGACCCTGAATCACCGTGTAAGTCAACTTAAGATAGCTTGCTCGGCGTCTAAGTTCAGGTTATAAGTTTTGTTAATTGTGCTAGCTTAAGTTACACGGCTTTTATTTTATTTTAACCTTGTGATTAATATATATATATATATATATATATATATATATATATATATATATATA
>JABUQX010145383.1:10000-15390 GCA_015478945.1 Trachelipus rathkii
GAATCTCTGAGCTCCAAGTTTCCTTCAGATCGTCTGCGAAGTTGATATACTATATATAACATTATTCCTTCAATAAACTATTTCTGTAGATTGTTTAAATAATTATAAATTTATTTTTTTATATTAATTAAGTGAATAAATATATTTAAAATGTATCTACTTTAATTTACAGTACATTAAGAGTAACGGGAGTAAGAGTAAGAGTCTTTATGCCAAAAAATTTGATAAGTGCAGCTCAATAAAGTGATGATGACGATTTATTTCTTTATGTATTCCAGCCTGTCGTCATAGTACTGAGTATGGTCATGGTATGAACCAATGTTCGCAAACTTGTTTTAAGTTACAGTACATACGAATCAAGTACCAGACAAAATTTCCGAAATCTGTTAACCTATTATTATCTTTCGGAATTGTGCAAACCTGCATTCATTGTCAATCGTAATTTTGAAACTTGAAACTTTGTAAAATATTAATAATAACGAAGAATAGAAATTAAAAACCATTAAAGTAGAAGCATAACCTTCAGGAGAAAATACTTTCGAGGTTAACGCAGCAGATTTATATGCATAACATGACCAGTCCACAAAGACTTTTTAAAATCTTCGTCAAGAGTAGCTTTTAATAAAGACTTTCTTCGTGCATCATATGAAAATTAGTGACTTCCAAGGTAAAGGTTCTTACAGGCAAAATTTCCCTCGACGAATCGAGATTTAAAAGATCTGGCTTACACCCTCCGGACATTAGGGGAGTTTTCTGTATGAAAGAAACGTCCGGATTTCAGAAATCTTTTATATATATATATATATATATATATATATACTTATATAATATATATATATATATATATATATATAGCAGCAACTCGCAATAACGGCTGCTGCTCAGCTGCACTAACTAACTTAACAATATATATATATGCTGCTGCTGCTATATATATATATCGAAGATGCTGCTGCTGCTGCGTATAAAAAGTCCATCTGCATCGTGTTCAAAAGGGAGATTGGGGTGATGGTAGCGACCAACATACACCGAGAACTAATGGAGTCAATAAACGCGGTAGTGGGTCGAAATGAAAGCCTTGTCATCTTCTCATACCTTAATTGAGCTCGTGCAGTCCGAGAAAAAAATCAACCTATTCTTCACAGACTGTGACTGATGGTATCACCAATGTGGTTCATTCATTGGGTCACGCCCGCATATCTTCTTCTAGTACTCCGCTATTCAGCATTCTTATTATGCATGTGTTACTCGCCTCACCAAACTCACATTCCTTCTTCAGACTTGAGGATAACAATCCACTTTACTAACTTTCTAATCACCATTTGTAACAAGGGCTCGTGTCACTATGTAAGTATGTACTTAACCAACATATCTCAGTTAAAGATTCAACGTTATAATTTTATAGATTGTTATATCTCATTGTTACTTGGGATTGTCCGTGAAAGTGTCATGGATAACATAACCTTATTTCAGCGTAACATAGTTTCATACCTTAATCAATACCTCTTATGGCCTTCATCTTCCATAGTTTACTATCTTTATATATTAACACCAGCAACAACAGCCATTCCTGTAAAATAACAACCTTTCAAGACATAAGCCAGTTAGTGGAAGGATAATTTTAATTAAACCGGCATAAATGTTTCTACCATTCGCAGCTTTTTTCCATTTACCTCTATCATGCATACCGTTCCTTTTTTTATCAAAAAAATATCCTAAATATTTAAACTCAGATCATCGTTGAAATTGCTCACCATCCAACATGATTTCACACCGCGGACTCTCCTCACTCCCTACCATCATTTTACTCTTATCTACATTTACTTTCACACCTCTCCTTTTACACAGCCTGCCAAACCCGTCTACCAGTCCTCTCAAATTTCTTCAAATTGACCACACAAAACCAAATCATCCTCGTACAATAAGCAGGGCACCCTCCACTCTCTTCCATTATCCATCAGTCTAACACCTTCCCTTACCATCCCTAACCTAATTCTTTCATCACCCTAACCTTATACAAATTAAATATCCAATTCCACAATTAATGTCAAACCATTCAGTTTCAACTCCATTTATTACAAGCTTCACTATTGACATACATACTTTTGATTCCATTTAAAACCCTACCACCAACACCATATGTCACCAACACCTGCTACAGAGCTTCCCTATTAATCCCGTCATGCGTCTGTTGCAAGTCCATAAAACCTAAATACAATTTATTCTTCTTATCTCTCATTTTCTGAATCATTTGTTTTAATATGAAGATTTGACCTACACATCCTCTACCACTTCTAAATGCACATTGTTCTTGCCAGTCAGTCCCTCAGTCACGCGACCTACTCCTTCAACCAAAATACCAGCATATATTTTCCCTGTAACACTCAATAAACTAAACAATAAATTATAGTTCTTACAGTTCCCCTTATCTTTCTTACCCTTATATAAGGGTACTATTACTGCTCTCTTCCAATCCTTCGAAACTATACCTTCCATAAACTCTTTATTACACAACTTCCATATTCAGTCAATCAATATCTCGCATCCATTCTTGATCATTTTACTAGTAATTCCATCTCTACCTGCGGATTTAGTATTCAACTTTCTCATTCTATTTATTATCTCCTCCCTGCTAATTACCTCATCCCAAAATACCTATATCTTCTTACCCATCAAACCCATAAACATTCACTATCACTTCTTCCTAACTGCCAATGTTGTGCAGATTCTTAAAGTTTTCCCTCCACACTCTCATCAGATTCATTTCATCGGACACGAACGTACCATGTTATTCATTACTATATGAAGATTCACCTTACTCACATTCTTAACCTTTCTCACATACTTCCAAAAGAACTTCCTATTCTCTTGAAAGTCCCAATTCATCCTCTTTCCAAACTGTTCATTTACTTCATTTTTTCTCCTACGTATGGGAATTTTAGTCTTTCTTTTAAGATCTTACAATTGGTTTTTAATACATTCAGCCAATCCTCTTTTTTGCTTTTAACTGCTTGCATCACCTCTTCATTCCACCATTCACTAATAACATTCTTACTTCCTACTTTAACCCATTTACATACTTCTCAGACACCACTGACAATAGTTTCCTTCATTTGCTTCCAGGTTTGTTTAGATTCATCTTGTTCACATTCCGCTGATTTATTTGCAAGTGCTCTGACAGACTTTTCCTTATAACCTCGTTCACTTAACTTTCCCGATTTAATTCTTCTCACTTCCTTCCTTATCTCTTTACTCTCCATCCATACTCCTACTAATTTGATCTTACATAAAACAATATAATGACATGATATACCCATCCCCAACCCCCCTCAATGATTTAACGTCCATCGCATACTTCAACATCTACTTCACCAACACAAAATCAATCACACTTTTCACTTCGATACCGTCTCTACCAACCCCGACACTAGTTTACTTATGAATACTCTTGTGCCCGAAGAATTTATTACTTACACACATACCTCTCCCCTCACAAAAATCAATCACCTTCTTATCCAGTGTTTCTTTCAGGCATACCTCCGGGGGGGCTTTGCCCCCCCGGAGACAGTCGAGTGCCCCCCCGGAGAAAATCGAGCATGAATTAATTTTGCCGTAAATTACCAAAATAAAGCAAATAAACTTATAAAAAGTATGTTTAAATCTTTATTCTATAATATTGATAAATAATAAAATCAGTCAGAATGCATGGAAACATGATAGATATGGCAATAAAATAGCAAAGTTGTTAATTCTGACTTCTGAGAAAATGGATATTGCTAAGAAATTTCTTTCGGAAAAAGGTCCTATTAGTTAAGGAGTGGCCTAGTTAATATATATTATTAGTGTTTATTTTTCTCATGAGCTCATATAGACCACTCTTACCAACAACCAATATATATATATGTATGTACTAATAACCAGCCAATAACCAGCAGCGGCAGCAAACCTAACTCTTAACGCTAGCCTTCGTAGCCAGCCAGCAGCGCAGCCTGGCGCCAGCGGCCAGCAGCGGCGCACCAGCCAGCCAGCAACCAGCCAGCCAGCAGTAGCCAGCAGCCAGCCAGCAGCCATGGCATATGTATAAAGAGTCGTCCCCTGGTGCTGGAACAAGGTTGCACCTTCAAAATATTTTCCAAATCGGTGTGGAAGACGTCAATGAGTGACTTAAGCGTTCGGTGTCATGAGAAATATGGAGTTTGTATCTAGAGAGAATCTTGCCTGGTGCTGATGAAAGGCCAAAATGGCTAAAGGGATGAAAATATTCTGCGATAGTGTAATCGAAGAAATTGAAGAAAGGTTCAACGACACATCCAAGTGATATAATGATATTTGCTAGTCGCTTTTAGACGTTTCAGTCATTACACAAATTTACCGGATATTGAAGTTGTTGAAAATTTTGTGACCAGATTTTGCCGGACAACTCGAGGGCTTTAATACGGTCTTGCTTTGAACGACCTAATCAGCTAATTTACTTTATAATATCCAGTTCCATGCTCCGAAAGCGAAATATTTAAAAGCAGATGAAGAGAGAAGCCCATTGTCGAAAATATTGGGAGCGGACGTAGAATTTGCGGGTTACAAAAACTCTGTGAAATCTTTCTTGTCATTCCTAACTTAACTAAAGCCTCGGTTAAAAAAGATCGTTCAATACTTTCAGACAATTACCAAATCAGGCCATGATAAATACCAAGAATAGCACCAATGCACGTTGTATGATGAGAAGCATCGTCTGGTCTGACAATCCCTACCGACCATTTTCTAAAACTATTATATAGGCATGTGTGCGACGAAGGAAACCTCGTGAAGTAAATGGATTACATTCAACTAGACTTATTTTCTTTAATACGCTATAACTTAGGAGTACTAACGTCGAGGATACGGCCCTTGCGAGGATGATTATAGTATGTATGTAATAACCAACTAATAACTTAATAAATGTATGTGTATACCAGCAACATATGTAATAATATAGTAGCAGCCAATATGTATATGGCAATCATAAAAATAATTATAGTGCCAGCAATAACAATAACAATATATATCTTTCTCTTTCTTCTTTAGCAACAACCAACCCAGCCAATGCCAGTAATATATGTAATATGTGCAGGCAGAACTACATGTATAACAATAACAATAACTATTATAATATAATGTAAATGTATTATATATATAACTTTTGGCATAATAATATAATAATAATATATGTATATATCTAATATTGGAAAAACAATATGTAATATAATATATAATAACTTATTACAATAGTAATATATATCCGGAGATTTGGCAATAGTAGAGAGACACTGGGACAGCCAGCCAGCCAGCCAGCCAGCCAGCCAGCCCAGGGATCAGCCAGCAGCCAGCAGCCAGCAGCAGCAATAATAATGTTC
>JABUQX010145384.1:0-12500 GCA_015478945.1 Trachelipus rathkii
CAGTATACTTCGTTCAGTTTCCAGATACTTGGGACCTGCCTGCCTGCCTGCCTGCTGCCTGCCTGCTGTAGCACCTGCCTGCCGCAGTAAACTTGCTGCTACTGTATATATATGCTTAATATATATATATATATATATATATATAACATATATAACTACTTATATATATATATATATATATATATATATAATAACATATAATATATTTACTTATTATAATGGATAAATAACATAAAATAAAATATATTCATCGATATTATCTAAATATTTATAGAAAACTTTATATGTAAAATATTAATAATACTTTTAATTATTAAAATATATTAAAATATATTAAAAAAATATTATTTTCGCCACTTCATATTTATATATATATATACTAATAATATATATATATATATATATATATATATATATATATATATATATATATATATATATATATATATATATATATATATATATATATATAAAATAAATATGAGCAAATCTAAACGCCCTAGTTATTGGATCCCTCCATCCTCGAGAAAGCAAATGTTTAGAGAACTAAGTAGATACAATGACCATGACTAACATAAAGGCTAAACAAAAACCTAACTGAAATATTAATATAAATATATTCTCAATTTACAACACTTCTGAATTATTTATCATTAAAACGATTTAACCAACATTTTCTGTTGAAGACAGAAATTACAGGTTAAAATAAATATCTAAATTTAATGCATTAAAATAGTGAAAAATATATGTGAAGTAAATAATGTTAAAATACTATTTGAAAGAAAACCATTTAATTTAAATAAAATGTATAATCCAACATATCATACCTCTTTACCTTATGACGTCAGAGATGAATACCTGAGATTAGCTGTTCTCTCACCCTCAATAAAAATAGTATAAGAAATAAAATATTACCATTAACACGGAAACCATTAACTTTAACATTTGCTGCATGTGTTAACACCACATAATAAAATATTATATTAAAATAATTATCGCAAACTACTTATTAAATTTCACAAAATATTACGCACAGGTAAGACTCATTAACACCTCGAATACACTGAACCACAAATTATCATTAAAATTTTTCAGACGCTTTTTAAATAACGGAACGAGATCTAAATATCAACAGACGATAAAAAATATGCCACATCAATAGGGACCGACCGGGGCGGATTTTGCCGGGGCCGGGGCGGGGCCGGGGCCGGGCTGCTCTAATTTAGCCGGGGCCGGGGCCGTGGTTAGCTAAAATTAGAAATGTAAGTCAAAAACACTGAAAGTCTTAAAACTTAGGATGAAAATTAAATGTAATTTCAATTAATTAATAATTTAAATTATAAAAAAGGAATACATTTAATTAATTCAATTAAATAAATATTTTCGAAAGAAATTTTTAGAAAATAATTGATTTTCTAAAAGAATATAGGATTGTATTAAATATATATATATATATATATATATATATATATATATATATATATATATATATATATATATATATATATTTAATATATTTTTTTATATATATATATATATATATATATATATATATATATATATATATATATATATATATGTATATATATATAGAAACATATATATATATATATATATATATATATATATATATATATCTATATATATATATATATATATATATATATATATATATATATTTTTATCTATATACTTCCTATATATATATTAACATATATACAACATATATTTATATATATATATATATATATATATATATATATATATATTTAAGAACTACTTTGTCGTAGTGATATATTTACTTTAGAAAGGAAGCCCTTGGATTCTTTTTTAGTATTATGCTTTACTGTCACTTCATTTTATTACTAAATGTACACAAAAAACATTGTAAAATATTTTTTTTTTAATGAAATAAATTTTAAAAAGGAAAGCTAATTTTCGTCCCGACTCGCGAGACCTCTTCAGGCTAAGGGACTGGATTTCTTTCTTGATCTTCATCAGTTCAAGTGTGTTTCCAGTTGGTCTGCTATTTTCTTCTTGGTGTTGTTCAAATATTTTGATGTTTTCAGATATTCATTTTGTATAAAATCTATCTTAAATTCACCGGGATGCTTATTGTAGTTGTTACTATTATAAATGCAAAAGGATTCCATGATTTTGCGGATGGTTCGTGGGATTGATATTTCTGATCATCTTTATATTGTTAATATTGATAGAGTGGCCTGTGTTACGCCTATGACTTGTTAAAGCTGAATTTATGCTGTCCTTGTGCAGGTCATCTGTATGTTGACTTTGCAAATCTATGGTTTCACCTATAAATGTTTATTGCAAGTATTGCAGGGGTTGTATATACAGCTTTGGGGAGATTTTCTTTTCGTTTTGGGGGTTTTGAGAATGTTTTTTTAAGGTGATGTTATTTGATGGAATGGGGGTAATATTATTTTTGGTAATATTTGTTTTAACGAATATAATGGTAGTTGAATTGGTAAAAGGAGGTGTTGCTATTTTTCGGTGGATAGGTGCTATAGTACCTCTTTTTTGCTTTGTTAAATGCTTTTGTGATGAAAAACTCAGGATGGTAAAGTGATTTGAAAGTATTGTGGATGTATTTAGTTTCTTGTGATAGAAGAGGGGGAAGAGCATATACGAAAGGCACGGAGAAATAGAGATGACAGAACAGCTAATTTTGTGTTTGGAGAATGATTAGATAGCCAATGTATATAGTTTGGTGCGAATGTTGGTTTCTATATATAGTAAATTGCAAGTAATTGTTATTCCATGTGATTAAAGTATCGAGGAAGGGGATAGAGTTGTTGGAAGGCATTTCCTATCGTATACTGAACTGAAGGATGAATAGAGTTAATATAGTTTAGGACATCATTAGGGTTGGTGTTGTGAGGGAGGGAGACAAAAATGTCATCTACATATCCAATCCATAAACTATTGTTTAATAAAGGGTGGTGTAAATATGATAAAATTCTGTTAGTTCCATATATGTTACTGAGTATAGGAGACAGTGGGGATCCCATACTCAGGCCAAATTTGTTTGTAATATTTGCCATTAAAATGAAAAGAAGTTATATTGTAATGAGAGATTAATGAGCTGTTTTTAAAATATGAAACAGGAAGGTACGTCTCATTACAGCTTGCAACTGCTTTCATTTTAACAACTTAAGCCCAAACAAGCTTTCGGCGGGATCCCCACTGTCTCCCATACTCAGTGGCTACCATATGGAACTAACAATTTATCATATTAGCCAGCTAGAGATTGGGCACCTTCAGCAAGGTATTTTGCTCTCCCACCCTCTATTCGCCTCCTTCGGTTCGAGCATACGACTATATCACCTTCCTCAGCTTACTAATATCACAGGAGCCTTTGAATTGCACACAGGCCTAACAGAAACCAGCATTCACCTAAATATATTGGCTATCTAATCATTCCCCAAACACAAAATTAGCTGTTCATCTTCTTCTCCGGCCCGCCCCTTTGCTCTCCTGTAAACTCCGCTCCACCATCACAGTTTGCGCTGACAACAAAGCGAAGATTACTATACTACTACAAAATAGCAACACCTCTTTACCAATTCTCATTAATAACATCCCGGTGAAGTTAAAGATGGGTACCATATAAATGAATATCTGAAAAAACATCAAAAATATTTCAACAACACCAAGAAGAAAATAGCAGACCAACTGAAACACACTTGAACTGATGAAGATCAGGAAAGAAATCCAGCCTTAGCCTGAAGAGGTCTCGCGTGTCAGGACGAAAATTAGCTTTCCTTTTTAAAATTTATTTCATTAAAAAAGTGTCATTTACAACCTTTTGAATTTGTATAGATTAAGTAATAATAAAATGAAGTGACAGTAAAGCATAACACTAAAAAAGAGCACGTTAAAAGGTATATATATAAAATTATATATATATATAAATATTTTTATAAATATTTAAAAATAATGAATATATAATATCTATTAGAGATAATACTAATAACAGATATATATTTTTAATATATATATAATTATATATATAACTATATTTATATTTATATATATATATATATATATATATATATATATATATATATTTATATATATATATATATATATATATATATATATATATTTAATATATATATATATATATATAATAAATATATAACCAACTCCCTAGTATATTCAGATACTACTTTTCAAAATTACATATATACCATAGAATAATATATATATATATATATATATATATATATATATATATATATTAGTGTTGGCCGAGCACCGGATTTTTGCGCACCGCACCGCTCCGCACCGGGAGGTCGTGCACCAGCACCGCACCGCACCACCCGTCATCTTATCGCACCGCACCGCACCGCACCATCTCTTTTGCCATGCGCACCGCACCGCACCGAGAGCGAACCATAGCGCACCGCACCGCACCAAAATTTGCGCACCACGCACCGCACCGCACCGACATATATATATATATATATATATATATATATATATATATATATATATATATATATATATATATATATATATATGTAAAAATATATATATATATATATATACTATATAACTGATATATATATATGAGAGGAAGTAGCGCTCCTGAAGCAATGCGATTACCCACCATTGGGCATATATGGAGTCTTAGAGTACATCCCATGACACTCCAGTACTCAATGGTTCTCCCCTTTTGCGCTCATATCCACATTCTTCTTACATTGGAGTAAGTTCTCCCTTATCACACACCATAAAATACAATTACAGACAACACTTACCTCTTAAAAAGAAAATAAAAAATGGTATAAAATGGCAGCCACGCGATTAGTCTCGGAGAAGCCTATATGGGTGGCTTCCAAAAATAGCCCCTTATCCACCCTACCCTCGTCACCATTAAAGGCCATTGACGGCCTCCGGTGATGGAGTTGGTGCCGTCACGGAATTGCAGGCCTGTTTTGATGTACGGTCTCCTTTCTTCATAAATTTCTGCAATCTTCTAGGTTTAACTAATTTTCATTTTGTTGAACATCCTCTCACTACTTTCCTCTAAACCTCATCTCTTATTCTTAACCGAAACTTAGGTTTTTGAGCGTTGACTTCAAACTCTACTCTGTTGACTCCTACTATTTCTTCCTTCAATTTTCAGCCAAAGGCAGTTGTGCCAATGTGTGCAATGATGTTTGTTCCCGTGTCTTTGATTTGGAGTTTTCCTAATATTCTACCTAATGGCTCAAGCTAACCTGTCATAATAAATTAGAACACATTCTCTTTCTTCTTCACATTTCTCTGGAATCATCATTCTTGGTTTATTTCAACGTTCACCACCCACGGCCAATTGCTTTTCTCCAATTCTCAAGATAAAGTCGATGAACTTGCTACGACTTTTCTATTCAGAATTACCTCGAGCAGTTAGTGCAGCTCCCTACTCGTATCTCTGATCGTCTTTGAGATGAACCTAACATTCTAGACCTTTTCCTAATCTCTAATTCTTATCCTTATTCTGTTAAATTCTTTCCTCCTCTGGGTTCCTCCGATCACTCTCATATCTCTGTTTTCTGTTCTATCTCATCAAATCTTCCGCAAGAAATACCCCCGCCTACGGCGAGAAAACGTTTATGGCACTTCGGTTCTGCTAACATGTCGTACTTCTTTGATTTCCCATGGAATGACTACAGCTTCCTTGGAAAGGGTCCCTCGGAGTGTGCAAAGCGCGAGCTAATTCTCTCTGGCATGGATGGAGGCGTGCACCCCATGATCTTTACCTTCAACTAAACCTAGATAACCTTGGTTTAACTCTGCTTGTTTTCGTGCTATTAGCCACAGGGACGCTGCCTTTAGGAATTACTGTCATCTTCAAATTCCAGAAACCCTTGCAACTTATATTTCATCCCAAAATCGTGCAAAATCTTTTCTCCATGACACTAAAAATTCTTTTCTCAGTAGAAAATGCAATAATCTTATTGGTTCCTCTTCCTCACGTCCTTTGTGATATTTTTCAAAAAATGTTAACTCTTAACTTTGCTTCTTCCTCTTGCCCTTTTTTAGTATTTACCGTCGGCATAACTGCCGTTTAACCTTCCACTGCCAAATCTCTCCAACTTCTTCTCTTTCTATAGTTTTCGAACCTATCCTAGTAGGAAGATTTGAAAACATCTCAATTCTTCTAATCTTTTCTCTGCTCGACAATGCGGCTTTCGTAAGAAGCGCTCTACTGGCAATCTTTTTTCTAGTCTTTCTGTTTCTTGGTCCTCTTTCCTTCAGTATTTTGGTGAATGCCACCGCTCATCCTTTAAATCTATAAATAGTGGTGTTACTCATGGTTCTGTTTTATCCCTAACTCTTTCTACTTTTCATAAAAAAACCCTCTCTCTCTATTGCTTCATCACATATCCACTCCTATGCCGACGACTTCACCTTTCATTACTCCCCTCATTTCGATAGACGTCCTTTTCAGCAACAATTAGCTCACGCTAGGAGGGCACCAAATATCTAATGTTAATGATATTTCTTGAATTTCTTGGAGCATTGAGAACAAGGTTGTTTCGAATACTCAAAAAGCTCAGTTCCACTCCTTTTTCCTCTCATAATCTTTCCACACAGCCATAACATCTTCTTTGAAAACACATGACTCAAACCTTCGTCTGTTCTTAATATTTTTGGTGTTTATTTTTCTCGTGACATTATCTCATATTTCTCTATGCTCTTTCTGACCTCAGACTTAACAGCTATGCTCAACCTTACATGTACTCCACTGGTAAAGTCTGGAACATACTCCCGTTATCTATTTTCCAAACTACCTTATAAACATTTTGCATGCAGTGCTTTAATAACCGTACGATATCTTTAATTTTGTAAATCACAAGAAAAGCTAAAATTGTTGTAACTACAATTCCAGCAACTATTTTTTTTCTTGAGAAAAGGTGTAAAGAATAATATATATATATATATATATATATATAACTAATATATATATATATATATATATATATATATATATATATATATATATATATATATATATATATATATATATATATATATATATATATATATATATATATATATATATATATTATAGTTAACCACCACTCACGGGCCGAGCCCTTTTCAAGGAGGGGGCGAAAATAAAACATGAAAAAAAAACACCCAATCCCCAGCCTAAGGCAAATCTCTCAGGTGAGCGCAGACGTGGGCTTTAAAGAGAGGAAGATTAAATATATAGTTGGAAAAACAGAAGAAGGCAAGAGTTCCACAGAACAGAAGTAGCTGGAAAGAAAGAGGCACCACAACGAACAAGTCTGGGGTTCTCAATACTCACGCAAAATTCATGCGAGAGCATGGCACCCCTTGTATTGTGAGGGCGACGCAATGGAGGTGGAATGCAAGCGGCCAACTCCCCTGAGCATCTACCTTTGTAGTACCTATAGAAAAGAGATAGTGCGCCAACGTCACGTCGCAGAGATAGAGGGTCAAGAGAGTTTGAAAGTAGGGGACAGTTTATTAGTCTCTTAGCTTTAGACTCAACCCTATCCAATAGAAGGGTGGAGCCGGAGACCCCCCAAATGTGAGAACAGTACTCCATACAAGGGCAGATAAGGCCTTTATATAACTGGAGCAGCTGTGCAAAGGAAAAAAATTCCCGCAACCTGAACAGAACTCCCAGTTTCTTTGAGGCCATCTTAGCAACCATTGAAATATGAAGTTTCCAAGACAATTTGTGTTTATGTTAAGACCAAGAATGTTTATGTTATTCACAGGAGAGACGCTAGAGCCGTCGAAGGAAATAGGAAAGATTGGGAGGTATTTTTGAGAGGGAGATGTAGAAGTTGAGATTAAAAAAAATTGAACTTCACATAAGGTTGCGGTGAAACACGGAAATCCCATCCAGATCGACAAGGATAGAATCGGAAAGCTGAAGACGAGGGGCAACTCTGTAAAAGAGAGAGCAGATTTGAAGTGAGTTGAAGAGTGGAGGGTTGAGTCATCAGCATAGGAATGAACAGAGTTGGAAGTACAGCTGAGGAGAGATCGTTGATGAAAAGTAAGGTTAATGAAGTTGGAGATAGAACAGAACCTTACGGAACACCACAGTTAACAAGGAAAGAGGAAGGGTCGCTCCATCAAGGAGTGCTGATATTGAAGCGATCGGAGAGAAAACTAGACAGATAAAATAGAAAAGAGGAGGATGAAAACTCAAAGGAAGGGAGCTTAGAGAGCAGTGACGCGTGCCAAATCCGGTCAAAAGCTTTGGAAATGTCAAGCGCAACCACGCAAGACTCCCTATGGTACCCTAAAAGATTGAGATAAATAAAATTCAGCAGGAGAACTATGAGCGGGTGTGATAGTTAACCTCGAGCAATGAAAGCCATACTGATGATCTGAAAAAAAGAAATGAGACTCCAGATGATCCAGAAAATGAGAGTTAAAAAGAGTTTCAAAGATTTTAGATAGAATACAAGTAAAGAGATATAGGGTGATAGTTTGATGGATAGGCAGCTACCTTTTTTCGGGAATCGGTTGGAGATAGCACGCTTCCAAGCACTGAGGAAAGTATTAGTATTAAGAATAGAGGCAGAGTTGATAAAGGACAGGCGCCAGCTCAGAGGCACACTCCCTCAAAACACGGGAGGAGTGCCATCGAACCTAGCCTTCCTGGGTTCATCGTCTCAGGACCCCATGCACACGATCATGTGTAATGGGAAGCCTGAGAAGGAGAGGGTAGGATGAGGAATGTCCAGAATCGTCCAAGGTAGATTAGATGAAAAAGGGGCCGAAGAGATTGGCCTTTCAGTTGGAGAGTTAGCAACAGAACCGACAGAGCGAATAAGGGGAGGAAAGGCAGATTTACAAAAGTTGTTAGAGATGTTTTTGGCAAGGGGCCAGAAATTTTTATCAGTAGGAGAACCAAGCAGGTTGTCGCACTTTCTTTTAGTGAAAGTGCGCTTAGCCTGTCGAATAGTATCCCTACAACGATTCCGAGCAGAATGAAAATTAGTAGAGTAATAGGAGAATGGGAGTTTTTCCATGCCAGATACACAATGTCTCTCTCCTGAATAGCGCGAGAACAAGCTCCATCGAACCATGGATTTTGGGAGAAAAAGATTTAGTTGAAGATGGAATGAACCTGCTCATATCATCGGTGATTATATATATATATATATATATATATATATATATATATATATATATATATATATATATATATATATATATATATATATATATATATAAATATATATATATATATATATATATATATATATATATATATATATATATATATATACTACTCGTCAAAAATAACGCACCAGTAGGGTAAATATCACTCGCAGGAACAGGAAGGCTAACCCCATGAAACCCCACACCAACACAAACGACAGCATCAGTGTAACTATGTAACCACCACCCGCAGAGTTGGCTGCAGTATTGGTGTGCCGTCACCGCGATAAATTTGGGAAAACAAACCACGTAACTAGACCTGGAAGAGGTGGGGGTATTTTTATGTTGGGGGTATAATCAGCGGGGATGTTCACGCCCGAAGCGACTCCGATAACATTGAGATTATAGTGCTTAAACTGTCAGAGAGATCCCAGTACGTGCATCTAACAACACACCACGCCGAAGGACACGGGTACAGGGCACTTACTTGATCGATGGTTCAGTGTAGCGCACACAACGATTGCACGGGTGGTCCAACGGTACCAGGAGTAGCACATTGATCTCAAATGAGGGGACAAAGGTAAGGCCCAGGGCCACGACATCATTGGAAGACCCATTTATACGTATACGTGCATTACGAGGCGCCATACAGGCACGACATCTGCAGTTACAGCTGGCGTAGGGTACACGGCACCAGGGTGAGGTGACAATACAGTGCGTCGACGCCTTGCGGGTTAATTACCGACGGAGGCCTGCTATAGGTCCACCGCACACCACGGCACATCGAAGGGCGTGACTGGCATTTGCCCGAGAACACATCCATTGGACGGTCGACGATTGGGCAAGGTGCTCTTACGACGAGTCGAGAGTGTCTTTGTACGCCTCGGACAGGCGTGCTAGAGTATACCGACGACCGACGAGAGGTTCGCGCAATGCAATGTGCTGCAGGTGCAGCCGTTGGGTGTGGTCGGTAATGGTCTGGGGAGGCATCTCTTTATCGGGGCCTACGGAGTTGCACATCTTCGATGGAGGCACTCTTGCAGCCGTAAGGTATATCACAGACATCCTCGAACCATATGTCGTGCTATATGCCCCCTATATCGGTGACTCTTTCATCCTAATGCATGACAATGCAAGACCACACAAGGCCCAATGTGTGAAAAACTACCTTAGGACGGTTCAAATTACGGCGTTGGAGTGGCCAGCATATAGTCAGACCTCACCAATTGAACATTTGTGGGATATCCTGAAACATCGGATCCGACAGCTGCAACCCCCTCCATGAACCTTCCCGGACCTGCGACAGGCACTGCACGACGTATGGGATCAAATCACTGTCCAGGACATTCGCCCACTCATCAAGAGCATGCCAGGACGGTGTCAGGCAGTCATCCGTGCCAGAGGGGGCCATACACGGTATTGAGACAGACCCAACACCCCACGCGGGCGTAGCCATTCGTACCAACATTGTGTGTTTGCAGCGCCGAACCTCCGAACCCTACTACGAGACCCTTTGGCTGCACCTTGGGCTCAAACTCTATCAACCTACGGTTCTGGGGAGGAATCCACCATGCTATTGTCATTGTCCAATAAAGTGTCTTCGCGTTCTTCAACCTTTTCTACCCTTCCTTCGCCACCTTTGTGGTGTGTTTATTTTGTTGAGTAGTATATATATATATATATATATATATATATATATATATATATATATATATATATATATATATATATATATATATATATATATATATAGTTACTAAAGTAACAATAACAATATATATATAATAATAATAATAATAATTAAATATATATAACTATATAAATATATATATATATATATATATATATATATATATATATATATATATATATATATATATATATATATATATATATATATATATATATATATATATATAATAATAATAATATATCATAAAATATATATATATAACTAATAATATTATATATATATATATATATATATATATACTATATATATATATATATATATATATATATATATTTTATATATATATATATATATATATATATATATATATATATATATATATATATATATATATATTCGCATTGACTCTCGCATTCACAAATATTAAAAATAAATTATTTGCATTCGCACTCGGAAACTCGGAATGCGATTAGAAAATGTTCTGACGGAACTTGTTAGAAAATTTAACAACTTTTGTGAGAAATTGATTAATGAGCTGACTAGTTGCGTCTCAAGGTAGTGACAGTAATTTGAGTCACAATCGAAATCTAGCAATAGGCTCGTAGTTGTGAGTATATTCGCTCGAAATCAACTTACTTCGATATTGTTTCCCATGACAACGCAACCGTACACTTTGCAATCGTAATTATTCTCGGAAAGGAAGAATGACATCCAGGTTAAGAGCTATCTAGGTAGCAAACAAAGAAAAATGTAGAAAGGAAAATGAGTAAGGTTTAAGAACGAATCAGATTACTCTTGAAACTAATATAAAATACAAATATATGGGACAATGAAACGAAAAATCATAAAGGATGGATATAGTAAATTTACAAAAATTATAGTAATGGATGATCTTCTGTTTCGTCAAGTTGAAATTCTTGGTTTTTTACGGCTAGGTGAAAATAACGGTCTCTTTCACTACTACAGGAAATACTCAGAGACATTATTTGAGAAAAAAAAGTATGATAGAGTTAAAACGAAAAAGTTTCAAAATTAATAACCTCTATCAAATAATCATCAAGTTAGCTTTCTCCACCGACGAATGGTCAGATACTCAATCATCAGTTTCTTTGTTTTCTCTGAGTAGTCATGCCGTTGACAATTATTTCAGAAGCCAAATTTGTGTCGTGCTCTGAACCTCTCACTGAACGTCATACAGGTGAATATCTCAGTGACATATTTAATGGAATGTTGCCGAAATGGAACCTATATCCCCAGATGATGTTCACTGTGTCATGAGAAATGCTGGTGCCAATATAAAGAAAATTCTGTTTCTTTCTTGAGTGAACAACACAAACTCTGTCAATCATCAGCATTAGAAATGTTGTAACATCTCAAACAAGAGTCAGCGAAGTTCTCTCAAAATATAGGTCAATTGCGGCACACTTTAATCATTCGACCATGGCTCAGTAGGAACTAAATAAAATACAGGCCAGAATTAAAATTTGCTAACTTTCAGTAATACATGACGTTCCTCTGAAATTATGTTAAAGTTGCAAGAGCTTAATGAATCTCTCTGCCAGTACTGCCGCTCTGATGATAAAATAAATGTCTTCCCATCCAATGATAATTTTATTCTAACCAATTGTATCATTGTACTCAA
>JABUQX010145384.1:27500-32500 GCA_015478945.1 Trachelipus rathkii
ATCGCTGAGAACGCTGAGGAAGATTCGCAAGAAGAATCTGAACAAACAAATCATAATTTTGGAATGGCGAGTTTGGAGGTGGAAGAGTCTTACAGAGGGAAACCGTCAGTGCCACAATCTTTTGACATCAATAATAAAGATGTCGAGCCAACCACGTTGACATCATGATGTGATGACTGGGTCTAAATGTTCACCTGAAAACGAAGAAATTACAGGAAAAGATGAAGTTGAAGTCCCTACTGGTCTACTATTAGACGTTGAACAAGACACAGAAATAATGGATGTCCAGGTGACATCAATGGTAGAAAGTACAAAGTGGTCTGAAGAAACAGATCGTACTTACGAAGATGATGAGATGGTGAGAGGTGATACAGTCGATCACACACAAAGTTCCGGAGAGAAGGGTGTTGTAGCTGTGGGTGAAGGGGAGATAACCCATGGTGATGAAGTGCAAGAACTTATTAACGATCGGGAGACTTTTAAAAGTAAACAGAAAGATGATGTCACTCTACAGAGGGTATGGAGGTCAGTGGAAAAAGGTGAAAACAAGTATATAGTAAAGAATGGTGTATTATTCAAAAGAGTTATGGAAAACCAACAGGAAAGGTTCACTTTGGTTGTACCGAAAGAGTACAGAAGTAGAGTCATGAAGGTGGCACACTATGAAGTCTTCGGTGGTCAGGGAGTAAAGAAGACTATGGGTAAAATTACCCAACAGTTCTTCTGGCCGAACATATATTTGGACGTAACTAAACACTGTTACTCGTGTGATATATGCCAGAGAACGTGCCCGAAAGGCTCAGTGAAGAAAATACCTCTGTGCCCAATGCCCATCATTGAAGAGCCATTTCAAAGAGTGATCATCGACCTGATCGGACCAATCTCACCACCATCTTCAGAAGGGCATCAGTATGTCCTAACACTTGTGGATGCCGCCACGCGCTATCCTGAAGCTGTACCTCTAAAGAGCATTACTGCCCAGAAGGTGACGGAAAGCCTGGTATCGATTTTCATGAGGTTGGGAGTGCCAAAGGAAATCCTCAGTGACAATGGTCGTCAATTTACATCTGATCTAATGAGGGATGTAACAAAAATGCTTAACATCAAGCAGAAGTTTTCCAGCATTTACCACCCAATGAGTCAAGGCCTCACTGAAAAGTTTAACGGTACCCTAAAGAGAATGCTCAAGAGAATGTGCAGTGAACAAGTGAGGAAGTGGCATAAGTTCATTGAGCCACTATTATTTGCGTACAGGGAGGCTCCACAGGATTCCACAGGATTCTCCCCATTCGAGCTCCTGTATGGAAGGACTGTGCGAGGTCCGATGCAAATTTTGCATGAAATTTGGGCAGGGGATATCAATCCTGAAGAGGCAAGGTCAACATATAGGTATGTTTTTGACTTGCAAGAAAGGCTAAACGAAACTCTAAAGTTGGCTAGAGAGAATTTAGCTAAGGCCCAAATTTCCCAGAAAAGATATTATGACAAAGGTGCGAAGACCAGAAAACTGAAAGTAGGAGATTTAGCTCTTGTTCTCCTACCGACTTCAAGCAACAAGATGTTGATGAGATGGGGCGGGCCATACACAGTGGTGGAGTTGTATGGTAAGGACAATTACAAGATCCAAGTGGGTGATGTGATTAAGACCTATCACATCAATCTGCTGAAGAAGTATATTGTGAGAGAGGAGAGTGAAGAAGAGGAAGAAGAGATGGGTCAACATCAGGCGAATATAGGTGCTTCGGCAGTGATCCTTGACACTGAGAACGAAGAAAACATCACTCTAGTGGAAATGGATCCCACAATGGTACAGAAGGAGAGGTTGTCTGACACTAAGATCAGTACAGACATAACCGATGCTATGAGGAGAGAGCTAATGGAGATCTTGGAGAAGCATGAAGGGATTTTTACAGATGTGCCTGGCACCGCTAAGAACCACTATCATGCGATAGACCTTATTGATGACACCCCCATCAGGCTGAAGCCGTACAAGTTACCTTTTACGACGCGGACGGAGCTAAAGAAGGAAACGGATAAGATGATAAGAATGGGCATCATCGTTCCCTCCACGTCGCCATATTCAGCACCTGTTGTCGTTGTCCAGAAAAAGGACGGGAGTAAAAGAGTATGTTCAGACTACAGGGCCTTGAATAGGATCACGGTCTTCGATCCTGAGCCCATGACTACAACTCAGACTTTATTTACCAAGTTTGCAAAGGACAAGTTTTATACAAAACTTGACTTAGCCAAAGGCTATTGGCAGATAAAAATAAAGCCTGAGGATTGCTACAAAACCGGTTTTTCAACCGAGGATGGACATTTCCATTACCTCAAGCTACCATTCGGTATGGTTAATGCCGGAGCAACGCTTGTAAGGTCAATGCGCAGGATACTGGATGGAATCAACGATGTCGACTTTTATATCGACGATATTATCGTCCATTCCCAGACCTGGCGCGAGCATACGATCACGATTGAGACTGTTCTTCAAAGACTTCAAGAAGAGGGATTCACCATCAGACCGACGAAGTGCGAGTTCGCCTCGTCGAGTGTTGAGTTTTTGGGTCATTTTATTGGCAATGGCACTAAAGGATTACATGAGGACAATGTGATCAAAATTAAGAAAACAGAGCCACCTAAGAATAAGAAGCAAGTAAGGTCTTTCTTAGGGCTCACTGGTTACTACCAAGATTTTGTGAAAAATTATGCACAGATTGCAGCGCCATTGACCGACTTGACAAAGAAGGGTGAGCCAACGAAGATCAGGTGGGAACCCAAACATCAACAGGCATTTGAGAAGTTGAAAGAAGCTTTGAGCTCGAAGCCCATATTGAAGATGCCAGAGTTGGAGAAGACGTTCACGCTACAAGTGGATGCATCCGGTACTTCACTGGGGTACGTCCTTCTACAAGAAGACGGAGGAATTCTCCATCCGATCGCTTACGGGAGTAAAAAGTTGTCTGTGACACAACAGAGGTACTCAACTTTGGAGAAAGAGGCATTAGCGATCGTTATGGGCATTAGAAAATTCGAGCCATACCTCTACGGGAAGGAGTTTATCCTTCAGTCTGACCATAGACCGCTGACGGCTATGAATAAGAAGAGGTATGAGAATAATAGAATAATGAGGTGGTCTTTATACTTGCAAAGATTCAGATTTATCTTAAACCACATAAGTGGGAGAGATAACGTCATTGCCGACTACCTAAGCAGATCGTATGCCGACGATACATTTGGTTCATTATCAGAAGTTTCTACTGAAGAAGGAGCACTGAGTAAATGAAACCAATGTTTTAACCTCATGTACATAAAGCAAAATGTACCAATTTGCTTCATAATGGGTGGGCCAAAGATGTAATGCAGTTGTACATGAAATATATAACATTACTTTCATTTATGTATTTTAAGGTAATGGCCAAGCATTGCCATTGCAATACCTCTTTTATTTTATATATATATTTGATGTACGCTGCAGGGGTCCAGTCAAAATATTGTAAATATGTTTGTATTTTATGAGTGAACAGCAACCAATGAAAACTCACCTTTTAAGACTTATTTTTGAAACCTGAATTCTCATTGGTCGTTGTTGACAAAACTTTGATAATAATATTATTATTATTATTATTATTATTATTATTATTATTATTATTATTATTATTATTATTATTATTATTATTATTATTATTATTATTATTATTATTATTATTATTATTATTATTATTATTATTATTATTATTTATATTTTAAAACAGTTGTAAGGATACTACGCATTATTATATATATGTAAATGTTTTTATATATATATATATATATATATATATATATATATAGAATATATATATATATATATATATATATATATATATATATATATATATATATATATATATATATATATATATATATATATATATATATATATAAATAAATATTTATTGAATAAAATTCAATAATTTTGTAAAGTGTGTAGCGCACAATGTGTAAATTTTATTAGCTTTTATATTTTGATTTCAAAGGAAAATTGTCATTTCTTGAGAACGAAGTTCGATTGTACAAGAAATACCAATTTTCTGTCTTTCTAAATGTTTAGTATATATTTGTCTCTCTGAATTAATTGATAAATATATACATCATTTTATTTATTATTTTAAGAATTATGATTGGATGAGCAAGCGTAAACTAAATTACAGAGATTCATATAAATAGTAAAAATGTGAATATTTTTGATCTTTTCGCTTTCATTCGTTGTTAATTGAGGTGCATACAGTTGGTAGCTCTTGATGCCTTGTCCGATCAATTTATTATTTGTATAGTGTGCATATTTTTTGTATCCATGAAGTGTCTTATTTTATGTTTTATTACAAAGTAAATGTAATATGTTTTTAAATATAATATGGTGATATAATTTTCAATGTGGAAAGTATTGCTGATTATTTTCTTGTAAAGCAAATGGTATTTAAAGCTGTGTTTTTAAAGTAATTGTGTTTATTGTGTAAATATTATTTGCATTGTTATTTCAAAGCGTCGTCTGTAAATGCGATTTGCAAGTGCATAGTGTCCGCAGTGTTGCTATATTTTACTAGCAGGTAAGGTTGTGTATTATTGAAGTTTATTTATCGAAGTATGGTAAAGATTATATTGTGCTAACAAATATAAAACGTTTAACGATTTAATATTTATTATTTTAACACATGATTAATTGTTAAAGTCTCAATTTTTTATTTGAAAAATAAGATTTGTTTTAAATACTAATAGGCAACTCTTTGCATTAGAACAACAGCTGTTATATGTCAGCTGGGACTGCATTGTCTTGTACACACTGAAAAATCGACGCCTTGTGTAATTGTTAGAATCATTTAATTTTCAAGTAAATATTTCATATCTCTTGCCAAATCAGTCAGTCTATATATTTTTATTAATATATTTTGTTTATTTATATATATTATTGAACATAAATATCTATATATTTATATATATATATTTATGGGCAAAAATTTATA
>JABUQX010145385.1:5000-29757 GCA_015478945.1 Trachelipus rathkii
ATTTAGCCAATCACCCCTAACTTTACCTAGTTTTTTGATAGACAAGTCTCCAAACTGGCATTGAAAAGCTCAACCCCTTTAGATTCAAGTGAACTCCATCTTCTGCAAAGAGATCTTTGTCCAAAAATTCTCTACAAATCCAAAAAGCTAATATTTCTGAAATATATAATTTCTTAACCATTTTATTTACACCTAAAACCCTGCTCCACCATTCCTGACCTACACCTAACCTAGGTAAAATGCCAGAAATCATGCACCTTCTTCCACTAGCTTTCCTCTTTTCTTAATCAGCCTCTTATAATCTGCTATTAATTCTTCTGGCCTTCTATGTCCTATATCATTTATACCTACATGTATTATCACATTTGAATCAACATTTGAAAACAGTCTCTCTATCTTTCCTATCCATGATACCACTCACTCTGGCATCTGGATTCATTCATTTCCTTCTATCCATATTTTGAAAACTCCTATCTATACTGGGCATCCTATCATAGAGTCTCCAGTTAGCAATGTCTCAGCCTTCCCTTTAGAAATCTCAGAATTACCATTGGCCCTCTGTGATCCCTCCCCATCTGGAAGACGATCAAACCTGTTACTGCAGGTCACATGCTGATTGACTTTTAAGATCCTAATCTTATTTCTACAAATCTCCATTCATCTGCAGACCAATTAACTACTACTTCAGCCCTTTCCATTTCATTTTCCTGCTTGGGCGAGTCACTAGTTCTCTCTAACCCTATAGCCCACTACTTTCTAGTCCTCAACATCCCTACTAACATTTTTCTTAACACTTTCTTCCTTTCTCAATTCAAATCCCTATTCATTCAATTCATTCATGTTTTCACTCAGCCTTGCAATCTCCTTAACAACACATTCTCTGCATTCGTAATACGCACAGGATACTCATTCACATGTTCTCCTCTCACAGTCCCATATTTATAACAGAACATACATACATACTTTAAATTAATGCTAGAATTACCAGCTTAGGCCTCTGCTATTAAGATTTCAAAGTAAACCTAACTTAAGGGCTATT
Source organism: Trachelipus rathkii (assembly GCA_015478945.1). Taxonomy (NCBI): domain Eukaryota; kingdom Metazoa; phylum Arthropoda; class Malacostraca; order Isopoda; family Trachelipodidae; genus Trachelipus; species Trachelipus rathkii. Next base: position 6,040 of record JABUQX010145385.1, read on the forward strand.
AACAAATGGGTTTAATTTAGCTTTACTACTAAAATAAATTGAATAAATATCACTAGAGCCAAAAATAAATGAAAACTAATTTCTTAAAACAAGCTAAAAATTTGAACTAGCTTGAATCTGGCTTAGCCACTAAGGCTATATAAAAATTGTGAAGTAAGACTAACTTTAGCCTATGGCTCGGGGAAACTTAATTTAACTAAATTATCACAATGTAAATATATAACAATTGTTGAAGACTGTAGTTAAATACAGAAAATCTATTTAATAATCAAAATAAACCTGCAAACCCACAGTATACAGTAAATCTCCTAACTAAGCTTAGCCTTGGATTAGGCTATCAAACATTGACATAGTCCAATAATCAACTATTAAGGTCAAAACTGCATGTTGTAACTACCAGTTTGACAATAAATTTATTAAAGCTTGTAGTGTGGTTAGCATGTACCTTAACTATAGTTTTTGCTTTCGGGATTAGTGGCGTATATATTAAATTGCCCTTTGTTTAGGATATTGACAAGCCTTAATGTGTGGTGTAGGTTGTGCATGTTGCATGAGCATCTGTTTGATAAATATTTTGTTTACTGGGACAGTCTTGATAGGCTCATGTGACTTCTTACTGTTTCTTCTTTAAATAAGAAAAATTTCAAATCATATAAATTGAAATATCCATGAAAAGAATATAATTTTAAATCCAGTCATATTTATTATTCCATGCTAGGTGATCGAAAATAAAAGCATTTCTATTGTAGAGTTGTTAAGTGCTCAACTTTAAACTGGAGTTCACTTAACCTTTTTTTTTAGCACCAGTGAGCCCAGGTCCACAGTTTGAGAACCACTGGTAAAAACTTTACTGCATTCAATAATATTTTTAATTGTCTTCTTTTTTCTAAACAGTATATCAGTAGTTCTCAGTTTTGTATAAAATTGTAAATGAACAATGGCTCCATCACCAACAAATTCAACAGTTGAAGAAACAAAAATGGATAACAATTGGAAAAAATTAATACGAGATCATCCAGTGATGAGAATGTCTCGAAATGATAAAGGTTAGTATTAATGAAGTTTTAATTTTTCAAAAATATTAGTTTTAATACTATGTAGAACATTTCATCATTTCATGAGTATAAATTGAAAAAAGAATTTAATTTTTTTAATTTCCTTTATGAACATTATGATTACTGCTCATTGTGGTAGCAAATGATTGTGGTCTTTGTGGGGTAAAAAGGATTACCATATTACTTCTGATGTACTTCGGGAGATCATTTAAACCAGCTATACATACCAGTAGCCACATCTTTTTCCATAACATATAACAAATATCTTCTACTTCCATATACTCAGGATGAATGAATATAAATTCAAATATCATTCTCAATAATTCAATAATGAACCCTCTCTCCCCCCCCCCAAAAAAATATATATATATATTTATATATACGGTATATATATATATATATATATATATATATATATATATATATATATATATATATAAAATATATATATATATATATATATATATATATATATATATATATATATATATATATATATATATATATATATATATATATATATATATATATATATATATATATATATATATATATATATATATGAAATGGAACTGCTACAGAGTTGGAAAGGGTTGTAAAGCAGCTCCCTTTACAGTTTCTGATGTCTGTCAATTCTGGGTGGAGATGGGATAGCATTACTTTAATGTTCCAAAGTTTGACCTGTAAGGGATATTTCTGGTGGACATGGTTGCGAGTATGGTGTTTCGCGTATGCAGAGATTGTGTTGTATATGTTAGAGTAATATAATGTTTGTGTGATTTTTTTTTTTTTCTTGGTGCAGGGGGTTATCTATTGAGAGTGATTTATTGTGAAATTGACAGCATATCATGTCAAGATGGGTTTCTATAGGAAGAATTTTTGTTTCGGTTAGTAGGTAGTGGATGGGTGTGGAAGGAAGTCGACCTGTTATTCAAAATATTTAATATTCGACTGCGATATTGGTGGTGGTTTTGCCTTGGCAGATTATGCATAGTTTAAGAAGGGGCAGAGGCATTGTCTGTATATACTGTTGTGAGGGGTCTTTATGTTGGCCAAAATTTGTTCATGGTAATGTTTTCACTGCTTTTAATTTGTGTAGCTTTAGAAGTAGTATTGTTTATGTTGGGGGGGGGGGTGATTGTCATGTGTGTATCAAAAGTGAGGCATAGGATAGTGGGTTGTTTATTAAGGGGTAGCTATCAGGGGTAAGTAAAGTGATGTAGAGTTTTTAGGTGAAGCAGTCATTGTTTGTTGATAGAATATTTTTTTATTTTTTTTTTGTGCAGATTTTCACCACTCATGAGCTAGGCCCCTTTCAAGGAGGGGACAAAATTAAATGCATGAAACTCACCCAAGTTTAAGCCTAACACATCTCTCAGGTGAGCACAGATGTGGTCTTTTAAGAGAGGATGATTAAATACAGGAGGAAAATATAAGGTGACAGGAAGTTCCACGGAACAGAAGGGGCTGGAAAGGAGGAGGCACCACAAAGTAAGAGTCTTGGGGTTTTCAATCTTCATGCAGAATTCATGATAGAGCAAAGCACCCCTTGTGCTACGATGGTGTTGTAATGGTGATGGAATGCATGAAGTCAACTCCTTCAACCATCTGCTGTTGTAATGCTATAGAAAAAGAGTGTGGCGCCACATTTCAGAGAAAAAATGTCAAAGTAGTTTGAAAGTAGGGGACAGTTTACTAGTTTCTTAGCTTTAGACTCAACTCCTCTAAAAGAAGAGTGGATCTGGAGATCCCCAAAATGTGAGAACAGTACTACAAATGAGGGTGAATAAGGCCTTTATATAACTGGAGTAGCTGTGTAGAAGAAAAAAAGAAGTGTATCTTGTCAAATTATAAAAGCTATAAAAATTTCATATCAGATGAATAGTAAAAAATGTTGCATGACACCAATCATTAAAAAACATTTTTTGGCAACTCAAAAATGAAAAACCATGATAACTTTATTACAGTACTTATACGATGAGTTTGAAAATATGTTTGAACATATGTAATTGGGGAAGGTACACATTTTTTGTTTAGATATAGTTTTTGTATTCACAAACAGATTTGCAGCTGTTAATGGTAAACATTTCAAAGTTTTCAAAAGTTTTTCTTGTGATCATTGGCAAAACTGTTGGCATACAAAAAAATTAATCTAAATAAAATATGTGCAACTTGTAGAGTTACATAAGCTGTGAAAGTTTCATTGTAATAAGGTAAATATTTAAAAAGTTACATGCCACCAATTCTAAATTATCATTTAATTTTTTTTTGGCAACTCAAAAATGAAAAATCATGATAATTTTTTTATTATTCATCTGATCAACAAAATTTTCAGATCATATTCTACTAGGCAAGGTTCACATTTTTTATTTAGATAAATGTTTTGTAAACTTGAGGAATTTGCCACTGCTTAGGGGGAAAATTTTGAAAATTTGAAATTTTTTCCATGCACAGAGGCAAATCCATTCTGCATACAAAAAATTTATCTTCCCCCAAAATTTATCTTCCCCAATTACACATGTTCCGAAAGTTTCATTCTGATCATTGATCTCATAAATAATCAAAAGGTTATCATGATTTTTCATTTGACTTGCCAAAATTGAACCCTCCATTCCCCTGTATATCATGAATAAAATATTTTTTACCTATTGAAAATGCGTAGACCATTCAAAAACGTTTTCAATTCTGTATTAGAATCCTAAATATCATAGAAGTGATGATTACTACCTTCAAAAGTTAGGAACTTGCATGAAATGTTCCCTTAAAATTTAATTTTTTTTTTTAATATATTCTATTAGCACTCACTAAAAAATGTCTCTCCAAACATTGGCCTATGAAGTGTGTAAAAGGGCCTGTTCGGTACTGTTTTGGCACTAGAACATTCTATTGAGCATTGACCCACCCTCATTTAATAATTGCTTAATTATATTAAAAAATTAAGAAATCTTTTATTCAATTAACTTTTAAAAACTAAAGAATTATTTAACTTTTAATGTTGAATATATATATATATATATATATATATATATATATATATATTATATATTTATTTATATATATATATATATATATATATATATATATATATATATATATATATATAAAAAAATATAAATATATATATATTTATATATATATAAATATATATATATATATATATATATATATATATATATATATATATATATATATATTATTTTCAGCTGACCTTATGGATTTTGTGAATTTGCCTCATGTTGTTGCCATGGTTGGTTTGCCAGCTAGAGGTAAAACTTACATAGCTAAAAAGTTGGCTAGATACTTAAATTGGGTTGGACTTCCAACTAAAGGTAATATATACCGTGATATATATATATACAGTATATATATATATATATATATATATATATATATATATATAGTATATATAGCAGTAGTATATATATATAAAAATATATATATATATATATATATATATATATATATATATATATATATATATATATATATAGTATATATATATGGTTCATTCTATTCAGATAGATAATCTTAGCTTTGTATTACCCCCAGACACTCCCATTATTAAACAAATCCACACTTGGTTAACCCAAAGAACGGTCTCTGCATATCCAAATAACACCATACTCCAGACACATCTGCCTGAAATGTCCCACAGGACAAACTTTAGATCAGCAAGCCAGAGTAATATTGTCCTGTTTATGCTCTGGGCACCATTATTCCATTAAAGAATATAAATATAAAATTCATAATGCTTTGAACCCCCACTCTCAAAAATGTCCCTCCCTGACAAATGATGTCACAAAACACCTCTTTCTAGACTGCTTTGAATCTAATAGACATTAGAAATAGTTTTGAAGCAATCTTTCTCATGGATCTCTGGGTTCAGCCTGCTGTGGTGATAAATTATCTCAAGATCACCCATTTCTCATAGGAGGGGAGCAGGGGGCTACCAATTGTGTATATATATATATATATATATATATATATATATATATATATATATATATATATATATATATATATATATATATATATAGTATATATATATATATATATATATATATATATATATATATATATATATATATATATATATATATTAGGGATGTACCGATACCAGAAAAGAGGCCGATACCGATACTCTATTTTTTTAGGTGCCGATACCGATACTTTAATTAATATAATAAATACCCAGTAATAAGATAAAACATTTGTGTACTGCTAGGCAACTCAGGATTGCATTCCCTGTACATTGTACAACCAATACTTAGTCATTTATTTCCTATTTGGTAGTGCCCAAGTATATTTATTTTATAAATTAAAATAGTATCTTTAAGGAATAATAAATGCAAATATTAATAACTTTTCTATGTTTGTGTTTATTCAAAAAATATTCCATTTCCATTTTCCAGTAAGTATTAACAATGTTTAGCTACTAGCTTTTATATTTTAACATGATTACAATTTACAAGAAGATTCTTTAATTAGCTACAATATAAAGAATAAAAATAATGAAAGAAGAGACCTCAATTAATCATCTGAAAAGACAAAATAAAAAAACGCTATTACTCAAACATGACATAATAATAATATACTCCTTTAAGATAAAGTTAGATATCATTCAATACTCAAATTCAAAAAATTCTCGAATTGTGATGCAAAACATTAAGCTTTCACTAGTATCTGAAGAGAGCCTGTTTCTTTGGGGTGTTTACATTCCCACCTACACTAAAATTACGCTTGCTCTCGACTGATGAGGAGGTGATACTCATTTTCTCTTGCAAGCACTGATAATAATGGAAACCTTTGGCCCATTTTATGCCACCACATGAAGGATTCTCTTCTGTAGGCAGCACTCCATGTTTTCGTAGATCCTCATCTCCTCTCTCACAGATTGCAAATTTGAATTATCTTTTGCTCCTTGATGACAGTCTCTTCAGTTTTTTTTCGATGGGTTCCTGGTGTGATTCCTTTGAAGATGAATGAGATGTGTCAATGCAATTTCGACCATGAACTTGTCAAAGTCAAACATATTCAGACCTCTTCATCTTCAGTAGGTTTATTTGCTGAAAAGCCACCATCGTCACTATCAATGCTGTTGCCAGGGGTTGCTGATAAGGCGGCTTCCACTTCTGTGAATCTTTTTTTTTGTCACGCGAGCAAGCTCCTCGGTTATGCTATTTAAATGCATTCTAGAAGTGATTCACCGTCGGAGATGCCATTCTTGTGGGGTTTCAGCTAGCTTTATGATTTCGTTATTAGAACCTTTTTATTTTTTTTATTTTTTTTACAGTTGTAGATGAGCACAGACGCAGATTTTAAAGTGAGGGAGATTAAATTGAGTAGAAAACACAGAAGATGGAAGAGAATTCCACAGAACAGAGATGGCAGGAAAGAAGGAAGCACCGCAGCAAACTAGTCTGGAGTTAAAAATATCAACACAAAACTCATGTGCCGACACACCCTTTGAGCTACGAGGGCGTCGTGTGGGTGGTACGTGCGGAGGTTCCCCAGTGCGTTGTTTACAAACATCTCTAACACTATATGCTAACACTCCTTGCCGCTACTGTACCTATAGAAAAGAGATAATGCACCAACATCGCGCCGCAGTGATAGAGGGTCATGAACTAGGAAAGGCTGGTGATAGCCTTTTGGCCTTTGACTCTACCCTATCCAAAAGCCGGATGAAACCAGAACTATCCCCAGATATGAGAGCAGTACTCCATAAAAGGGCGGATGAAACATTTCTATAGCTGGAGTAACTGAGAAGAGGAAAAAAAGTCTCGCAGTCTAAACAGAATTCCTATTTTCCTTGAGGCTACCCTAGCAACCGTTGTGATGTGAAGTTTCCAAGACATTTTTTGTTTATGTTAAGGCCAAGGATGTTTATATTGTCAACAGGAGAGACGAGAGAACCGTCGAAAGAGATAGGAAAGGTTAGGTGTCTTGGGAAATTGTAGAAGTTGGGCTTCTTAAAGAACCAATTTCAGCCAAGGCTGAGACGACCCCACCCCTGAAATTCTATCCAGATCAGCGAGAGTAGAATCGGAAAGATTAAGACGAGAGGCAATTCAAGAAATAAAAGAGGGAGCAGAATTGAAATGAGTTGAAGAATGTGAAGGGTCGAGCCATCGGCATATGAGTGGTGGATAGAGTTAGATGTGTGCAGGTGAGAAGATTATTAATGAAAAGCAGAAAAAAATGTAGGAGATAATACAGAACCCTGAGGGAACAACACTATTGACTGAAGAGAAGTCGCCCCATCAAGCACTAGGCAAGATTGAGCGAATTTGAATAGAAAGCTAGACATAAGTAAGCAAAGAGAAGAAGGAAACCCAAAGGAGGGGAGCTTGGAGAGCAGTGACGCCTACCATACCCGGTCAGATGCTTTGAATATGTCAAGCGCCACCACGCAAGTCTCCCCGTAGTTCCTGAGGGCGGAAAACCATAAATCTGTTAAATAGGAAAGTATATGACTAGTAGACCTCGAGTGCCGATGTTATTTGCAAGTATCTGAAAGAAAGGAATGATATTCCATATGGTCTAAGAAGTAAGGGTTGAGAAGGGTTTCAAAGATCTTAGATAGAATACAAGTTAGAGCTATAGGGCGATAGTTAGAAGGGTCAGAGCGGCTTCCTTTTTTTCGGAATAGGTTGGACATATGCGCGCTTCCAACACTGAGGGAAAGTGCTAGTATTGGGGCATAGAAGATATAGTTGAACGAGGGGCGGGGTCAGCATGGAAGCACACTTCCTCAAAACTCGGGGAGGAATGCCATCCGGTCCACCCGTACCTTCCTAACGTTCATATATTTCATGGAACCCATGTACCCGATAAAATGTAATCACAGGTAAAGGCATAGGACACCTGAGAGGAGGAAGGATAAGAGGGTTTCCTTGGACAGAATAGTCCAGGGATGAGTTAGAGGAAAATAGGAGGCTGAAGAGATTGGCCTTTTCAGTTGGAGTATTAGCAACAGAACCATCAGAGCGAATAAGAGGAGGAAAGGATAATTCACAGAAGTTGTTAGAGATGTTTTTGGCAAGAGGCCAGAAAGATTTGTCAGTAGGAAAGTCCACTTGCTGGTCAGAGTACTTTCGCTTAGGGAAAGTCTTCTCTTGCTCGTCGAAGAGTATTCCCTGCAACGATTTCTAGCTGAATGAAAATTAACAAGAGTGATAGGAGAACGTAGTTTTCCATATCCGATACGCACTGTCTGTAGCCTGAATGGCCAGAAAACCACGAACATGATTGAACCATGGGTTTTGGAGGAGAAAAAGATTTAGTCTAAAGGAGAAATGAACCTGCTCATCCCATCAATCTTTTAAATCTCCCCCTTTATCGGCAGAAGCTGAAGCGTCTTCAGAGTCAAAGCAGCTACACTCCAATTATAGTTAGAGCAGAAGCAACTCAATGCCCCACCTGCCCGATCAAAGTGCCGGAAAACCGCATAGGGCAGGATGGAGCTGTTGGAGAGAAAGTATTAAAATTAAGACATATAAGGTTGTGGTTAGATTTTCCACCGATAGGAGTGAACGTGGTGTATTTATACTTTATTAGAGAGAAGGGACTAGTGGTGTGAAACATAGTCAAGTGTGTTCAAGAATTGGTTGGGACGCATCCGGAATGTGTGTAGGTTCTTAATTAGTTGCTCCAGATCATTGAGAATACTGAATAACCGGCTTCCTCCCCCACCTAAATCAGTATGAGAGGAACCCATCATTCAGTGTTGTGTATTGAAATCCCCTAAATAGAGGACCCTCAGTATTTGATGAGAAGATATAACAGTTTTGTGAGAAGTAGTAAGGTAATCAAAAATGCATGAAAATCTGTTATGTTAGGAGAAAAGAAGAAGAAGCACAAGAAAATTGTAATAGACGAAGAAAGATATTAAGCAACAGAACATCGAGATAGGAGATTCGAGATTCTCAAGAGGTGTTATAGAGTATTTATGTTTACATAGGCACATACTCCACAAGAAAAAAAAAAAAAAAAGAGAAACAAACAGACAAAAACCAAAGGAGTAATGAGGATAAAATTCAAACGCTAAAGCCTAAATTTAAACTTGAAATTTAAAACGCTAAACCCTATTTACAGTAAATATCTAAAATATGAATAATCGAGAAAATTTAAAAACACTCGCGCACTCACACACACTCACGAAAAGGCGTAAAAAAGAAAAAAAATTATTGATCAACTAAAAAGTGGAAGCTAAATCTGTATAAATTATAATAATGGCTATTCAAATAGGTAAATGTTACGCTAAAACCCAAGTTGAGAAACGCTAAAAATCTAAGTTAAAGAGTCGAAGAAAAAAACATATAATCTATTAGAACCTTTTATATACCGAAACTAGATTTATTATTTAATCTAAAAGTTTCTGATAATTTTTCACCCAAAGTAAGAAGTATCGGCCAAGCATCGGCCATTTTAACCGATACCGGATACCCAAAGAAATGGCTGATACTACCGATACCGCTATTTTCTTTCATCGGTACATCCCTAATATAGAGAAAGAGTTATATATATATATATATATATATATATTATAGAGCATATATATATATATATATATGTTGCATATATATATATATATGAGCAGTTATAAAGAGTATATATATATATATATATATACATATAAGGTTTATATAAGGTTTATGCAGCATATATTGCTGGGCTATATATTATTATTATATTATTATTATTATATATATATAGTTATATTATTATATATTATTATTATATTATTATATATATATACATACATATGTTATACATATATATGATATACATATATTATTACATATTATTAAGTATTTTGATGTTACATATGCTATTATTATTATTATTATATACATATACATATATGCTCTGATATATGGTTTGTATATTAGATATTATTATTATTATATATATATAAATATATATATATATTAGATATTATTATTATTATTATATTATTGATATATATATATATATATATACATACATATTATTATTATCATTATGAATACCTCTAATACATACATACATATTACATACTACATATATATATATATATATATATATATATATATATATATATATATATATATAGTGAACCCTCGAGTTATGACTTACCAGATATACAGACAATTTGTGTTAAACCAAAGTTAAAGTTTTGACTTATGATCAAAGTCATGAGTTGCAATCTGAATGCCAGTTGAGGCATAAATGTGTATCCGCTTATTTGGTTGTAAACAAAGACCAGAGATGCCCGAGAAACATTTATGTGCCTCAGTCTGAGCCCAGATATGAATATTTGTGGACTTAATTTTGTTGAGTACAGTTCTTTGAATAATTATTGCTGCTAATTGCAATCAAAATGGCCCCAAAATGCAAGAAAAGAAGGTAAGGAAGGAAAAGAAAGTAAAGAAAGCTATCACAATTGAAAAGATGGAAGTTGTGCAGAAATATGAGTGGCATTTGTTTTAACTATCTCGCTAATATGTGTAGCATGTCAAAATCAACCATCTCTACAATTTTACACACAAAAGATTTGTATAAGGAAGCTAGTTTTGCTAAAGGTGTTACTCAAATTAGTATGTCAAGGTCAACTTTAATTGCTAGCTGAGGTAGAAAAGCTATTATTAGTGTGGATAAACAAAAGGCAGAAGGCAAGTGATAACCTATCTGAGTCTATAATTTGTGAAACAGCTAGGGCTATAAATTCAGATCTCGTAAAGGATAAGCTATCAACAAGTGATTGCGAGACTGGCATATTTTTTTTTTCTCATTAGGCTGTAGAGTTTGAAAAGAGGAGGTTGTATGATGTAGATATTCAAAAGTAGAGTGTTGTGTTTTATTATGGTTGTCTTCAAATGAAGGATTCGTTGTTTGATGAACTAACGAGTTGAACTCATTGCTAGAAGCCTCTTCAGAAGAATTAATAATTTGCTGATTTATAAAAAATGGTCCACCTTGTTTTGAAGCAACAAATTCCTTAATCTGAAAATTCTAGTTGCATAATTTTTTTGGTTCCTACGTCAAACGTGACTGTGGAAAGAGTATTTTCCTTGTGCAAGAGGCAGTGGACAGATGATTGAAATCGATTGGATGTTAATACCTTGAAATGCTTGCTTCACATTAAAATAAATCGTTTTTCGTGTTGCAAAATGTATAAAAAGATTTTTTGCCATGAAAATTTGCAGAATAAAATATCATCTATTAGTATATATGTGTAAATATGATGTGAGTAGAAAAATCTAAACTAAGTAGAGCAACAAGCAAAAACTATACTTACTTTTGTGATGGATTATGAAGAAGTGAGAATCGTCTCTGTTTGAATTATTATTTATCTTAATACTATTTACACTTGAGTAAAAATTGTTGCTAACTTTCTATGTGAACCTTGAGATCTAACAACTCTGTGATCACAAACAGCATACACCTTAAAGTCACAGTATACAATTTTAAACCCCAAAGAGCTCAAATTGCAGCCTTAAGGGAAAAACAAAATTAAATATCCTAAATAATTCTTAATCTTCCATATCCTGACCCCTTCTGCAAAAAAGAGAGGAAAATAATTAATTTACAACTATTAATAAAAAAAAAACAAGACAAAAAAAGAGAGGGAAAAAAATAAATCTTATACCTTATTCTCCCTCCCCCCACTTTCTTTCCTCCTTCCACATATTCTTTTATACCATTCACATCAACTCTTCCTTTCCTTTTGCAAACACATCCGCTAATTGGGACTTTGTATCAATCCATTCAACTTTTGTAATCCTTTTTTCTTCCAACATCCACTTGATCCATTTGACATCTATTCTTAAGCTCCGAGGTTTATTTGGTTGGGACAAGCTTGCACTTAAGGGTAGGGGGTGGGGGACTTTCTTTTTAGAGTTAAGTCATGTTCTTTTACTTAACCATTGTTTCTAGTGCAGTTTTGCAAACCTCATGCCTAGTATGTGGGTAGCAGAGGGGAAGCTTAAAGAAAAAACTTATTCATATTGTGGCAAATCCAACACAGCACAACTTTGCAGCTGCAGCGAATGACAAGGTGGTTTTCTAGGCCTCCCATTAGGGCTTCTGGGTTAGGCTCAATGATATACACACCACCTGGTACAGCTATCACTGGGTTTGTTCCAATATAGTATCTGATTGCCTGCTTTCCACTACAACTATGGTCCAACATGCGGTTCCTTGATTACTCATAGTTTATCCTTAAAAGTTTGAAGGGAGAAAGCGAGAGACAAAAGAAAGAAGCACAAACTACCAGAAAAGTGAAGAGAGGGGGGGGGGACTTGTACAGTAACTTTGCTGTCCATATTGCTTGATTGTCCTTGGTTTCAAAAGAAGGACGAAGACAAGACAGTCAGAGGAATAGATGGAAACACTAACTCGAAAGTGTGGACAGACCAAATTAGAATTGGTTAACAGGCGATTGAAAATATCCTCGTACACTATATTTATTTTACAGTAAATTTATAGGTGAAACACCAGGCTATACCTTAAAAGTGGAGAAAAGAGCAAGGAATAAGTAAGGTCAGGAGTGAAAGTCCCCACTTACAACGTCCCTTCTAGGCCACCCATATCCTCTCAAGAGACTCCTTAAGCGGTTCAGTTTTTTTAAGCCAATTTTTTAGCAATGGGTTTTAAGCTTTCCATAATTAACTACTCCTGGAACAAGCAAGAAGCAAGTGCAATGAAGGCGTGCAGATGAATTACACAGAAGCAGGCTAAGAGCAAGCAAACAAGGAACTTGCGATCGTTTAAAGAAATCTGATAAACGTCTAAGAAATTTGATACACACAAGAAATTTGATACACGTTCAGAAAATCCAATACACGTCCCACCTGCAAAAGGACACATTCATTAATCACTCACAATAACTAAAGTTTACCTGTTAAATAACTTCAACATTATTTTATTAATATATCCACACCTTAATTCTAATATAGGATTCATTCCCTAGTTATATATATATATATATATATATATATATATATATATATAATTTAATATATATATATATATACATATATATATATATATATATCTAATCTTAACATATATATATATATATATATATATATATATATATATATATATATATATATTTATTGATATTATTATTATTATTATTGATATTATTATTATTATTGGTATTATTATTATTATTATTATTGATATTATTATTATTATTATTGTGTGTGTGTGTGTGTGTGTGTGTATTATTATTATTATTATTATTTCTTCCACAAGACTGGGGGTAAGGTGCGTGACATGCATCGGAAGAGAAGTAGTAGAAGAATATGACACAACCCGAAATCCATTTTCACTCCCCCCCTCTATGCCTCCTATTCTTATATATATATATATATATATATATATATATATACATAAAGATAAATATATATATATATACACACTGCTATATATTTACTATTATATATATATATATATATATATATATATATATATATATATATATATATATATATATATTTTTTTATATATAAATAAAATTAATATTTTTTTCATATATATATATATATATATATATATATATATATATATATATTCCTTTAAATGGAAAGAACTTCATGGTCCCCTATCTAAAAAGACGGCTCGAGTACCAGGTGATTTCTATCCCCTATAAGTTTTTACTCCCATGGGAAAAAACTGCTTTGATTATTTTGTTAGTAATTTCTTTGAAAGATGACAAAAACAGGAAGCATGAGGTTAATTGCGATAAGATAATTCCAATAATAAATAAATTAAAATTGAAATAATCCTTAAATTAATAGCCATAAACACCTTTGGCCTTTGGGGGATCGAATTTCCTACAATACTTCTAAGTCTATTCAGAAGCCTACCACCAACACCATATATCATTAACACCTGCCACAGATCTTCCCTATTAATCCTGTCATACACCTGTTGGAACTCCATTAAACGTAGATAAAGTTTCCTCTTCTCTCATTTTCTAATAATAATAATAATAATAATAATAATAATAATAATAATAATAATAATAATAATAATAATAATAATAATAATCTAACTAAATTCACATATGTATATTTTTCAGGGACGAATGCTCCAATTTCGCTATTCAAAGAGGTATGGAAGCAAGTAGAAGTAAACTTGTGTATTTTCGTCACAATGACATGAGTCATCTTGAACAGTTGCTAAAGGAACAAGAAATTCTTGATAAGAAGGTGTTTCTTTTTCTTTCTTACTATTTTTTTACCTCATGTCGTGCTGTTTGCATGCACTATGAAGCTTGAACCCTAAACTATTGAAAGTATGGAGACAGCCAGAAGCCACATGGGAGAACCGAGACCATCCCAGTTAACTAGAGTAAATAGACCTAATCACTCAACATGTTCATGCAAAATCCACACAGCACCCTAGGGCTTGTCAATATCTTACATAGTATACAGCAACTAGGCTACTACCATAAGCAAAAACTATAGCTAAAGTGCATGCTAGCCACACTACAAGCTTTAATAAGTTGGTCATAGTTACAATACGCAGTTTTATCTTAATAACTAACTAAAAACCCGCCAATTTGGCTTAGTCAAAATATATTATTGATGCCCAAACCATCCATATACCTATCCAATCCTTTCTTAAATATTGCAAGTGAGTCATACTCAAGCTCCTCCTGCGGCAAACATTCCAAAAATTAACCACCCTTTTACTGAATGAATGTTTTCTTACATCAAGATGGCATGCCTTCTTAATTTTCTTATCTTGTCCCCTGGTCTCCCTTCCGTGGTCTACTATACAGAATTTATTGGTCTCAGTATTATCAATAGACGTAAATATTTTATAGACTTATATTATGTCCCCTTTGAGAAATCGTCTTTCTGCAGAAAACATTCCTAACTTCTTTAGTCTTTCCTCATGGCTCTAACCCTCAAACCCAGAAATCACCCTTCTTGCTCTACGTTGCACTCCCTCCAGCATATCAATCCATTTTCTTAAATAAGGGGCACAATACTCTTTTACTGGCCTAACATAGCTATTATACAGCTTACTTATAACTTCCTTGCTCTTGTAAACGACATTGCAATTTATTATACCTAGCATCTTATTAGTTTTATTCCTTGCTTCCAAACACTAATTAGCCACTTTCAGATTGCTGCTTATAATCACACCAAAATCTTTTTCTTGGTCCACAGACTCGAGCCAATCCCCATCCATATCGTATTATAAATGTGCATCCAAAATAACCAGAGTAAAAATAATACAAAAACGATATTACCCAAATTGATTTGATCTAACATTTTATAAATGTTACAAGGTGAACCAAGAGCCATCACATTCTGAGAAAACCATTCCAAAAATTAAGGACTCGTTTACTGATGAGGTATTTTCTCAAATTCATATAAAATACTTGAACAATCTATTTTATTTTCCAATCGTGACCTTTAGTGATCCTATCTTGTTTTAATATGAACTTACTCTCCTCAACCTTATATAGAGAGAAGAATTTTTTTTTATTAATCAGAATCATATACCCTCTTAGAAATCATTTCACAGAAAGCATGTCCAATTTCTCAATTTCTCCACACTTTTATTTTTAGAACCACAAGTTATTCTTGTGGTTCGGCGTGAAACTGCTGCAGCATATCAATGTCCTTTATTAAACGACCCTAAACTTATGCAAAATATTAAAAATAGTGGCCAGTTATAAGCAACTTTACGTCATATAATTCCTCATATTTCTATCTTCTCAACATGGTTCAGACACTTTCAAAATACCTCCTGAATAACTTAAAAGTAACGCTAAGAAAGGACAAAAAAAAGTGATAATTAATAAATACCTTATAATATAAAGAAGCCTATTTGAAAGCATTAATCTTTTTTTACTAAGAAGTCTATTCTAATTTTATCAAAAAAGATAACAACTTTCCCAGTCTCATAAGATTAAATTTCTTGTACTCCTCTCATTGTTTCATCTGCATACATTTATGCTTTGAATAACATCGCATACATTTGCTTGATTTATTACTAGTTCATCAAATAAAAAACTTAAAAAGCTTAATTTCTAGTCTAGGGTAATTTTAATATTTATTTTTAATACATTTTCAATAACCTAAAAAGAAAAACCTAAGTCATTAAAACATTTTTGTCATGAAGAATTTTCCCATCAACTACGACTATAAAGTTCAAGTAATCTTTATTATTTGAACTTATTCACTTATGTTATATTTTTATCCCTTTTCATTATTTCTTCATAATTCGCTTTACCTAAATTAGAAAAGAACATAAGATCCATTAATCACTTCCAATAGCCCAATTCCAATTTATTTTCTTGTCAACAGGCTCCAGAAATTTTTTCCATTCATATATTTCAAATTCTTTTTCAAGTTTACCATGCGAAGAACCTTTACATTTGGTATTCAAATAAATTCAATTTGCCACTTTTCACCAAAGTGAAATAAGTTAAGTCCTGCTGAACTCTTTACACGTCATCAGTCTCCCCGCCGGTCCCGCAGATTGTGGGTGGTGTGTGCAAACCTGCACCGGAAACACAATAGTTAAAGTACAAGAACATGACCTAAGTCAAGAAGAAGGCCTCCCTCTCTCCCTCCCTCATATCATACCCTTAAGTGCGATCCTGTCGCAACCAAAATCCACCATAGAGCTTCAAATATCATGACAGACCCTCACTGTGGTTTTTCATCAGTGCCAGGGTTCATCCCCTGGGCTAGGCCCACAAACATGCTCATTTACAAATCCACGCCATTTACTCCTATTATGCACCATTCTTCTCGTTTCTACTAAGTTCACATTTCTTTCCATCAGACCCCCTTTTACTGACTAATTCCATTTTTCTTTGGTCTCCCAGTCGGTCGTATCCCTACACACTTACCACACACTACACAACCGCTTAACCAATCGATTACCATTCAACCTTTCCAAGTGACCAAACCACTTTAATACACTCATTTATTGTCTCATTTACTCCTTTCCACCAAGCAACTCCCTAATACGCTCATTCTCCATTTTATCAATTCTTCTCATCTAATCTAGCACACCCTTAAGATTATCCATCTGGACAGACTTCCCCTAGAATTATACCTCTTATTCCACATCATAATTTCACTTCTATACAATACCGCTAACAGCATACCCTCGTGCAGAACGCCAATGCCCTTAAAACTTAATCCGCTTGCATTCACCAAAGATTTAATTGCACCAACCACTTTCCAACCACACACGGCATGATCCATTCCCTTTTCATCCAACATATAGCCGAAAATATTTAAACTTTGATACTTGTTCCAGTTGCCTACCATCTAACATTGTTTCACACTTCAGATTCTCTTCACCTACCACCATCACTTTGATTTAATCTACATTTTCTTTTAATCTTTTACACACTGCCATGCCGCTCACTCGATCAATCTTCTCAAACTTTCCTCAGATCACCACACAAAACCAAATCATCTGCATACAATAAGCAAGGCACCCTCTACTCTCTACCATTTCCTATCAGTCTAACACCTTCCCTTGCCGTCCATTCCTTAAAATTCTTTCATCACCCAATCCATATACAAATTAAATAACCATGGAGGTATAACACATCCCTGCTCACTCCGCTATTAATATCAAATTATTTACAATTTACTCCATTTATTTTCGCACACGCTTCACTATCAACATAATGCATTTAATTCCCTACTGAAGCCTACCGCCAACACTGTATATCATTATCACCTGCCACAGATCTTCCCTATTAATCCTGTCATACGCCTTTTGCAAGTCCATAAAACCTAAATAACGTTTCCTATTCTTCTCCCTCATTTTCTCACTCATTTGCTTCAATGTAAAAATTTGATCTACACATCCTCTACAACTTCTAAAATGCATCTTTCTTGCTCTTCAATCAACCCTTCAATCAACCCCTCAGTCACTCGTCGCACTCTCTCAACCAAAATATAAGCATATATCTTCGCTACAATACTCAGTAGACTAATTTCACTGTAGTTTCTATAGTTCCCTTTAGCACTTTCCTTTATGCAAGTCCTTCGGAACGCTTTGTTACACAACTTTCATATCTAGTCAATCACAATCTCACCTCCATTCTTGATCATTTCACCAGTAATTCCATCTATATCTGTTGATTTACCATTCTCCTCCAACTTTCTTACTCTACCTATTACCTACTCCCTATTAATTACCTCATCCCAAAATAACCTACTTCTTATTACACTATCAAACCCACGTATGTTATGCAGGTTTTCGAACTCATCATTCCACACTTTCCTCATATCCTCATCAGTGATGAAAGCACCATCCATATTCATTTTTCTATGAAGACTTCCCCTTACTCTCTTTTTTAACCTCTCGTACTAACTTCCAAAATATCTTCATATTATCTTGTAGGTTCTCATTTATCTCTCTCCCAAACTGTTCATTTACCTGTTTTTTTTTCTCCACCTACATATACAACTTTTGACCTTTCTCTTTTTCTCTCTATATAGTTCCATACACCTTTCGAAACCCCCATCATTGGGTTTTAGTACATTCACCATCCATCTTTTTACTTTTTACCACTTGCATTACCTCTTCATTCCACCATTCACTTTTAACATTCTTACTTCCTACTTTAGCACACCCACATACTTCACTTGCACTCTAACATACGCTTACTTCATTTCTATCCAGATTTCCTTAATTTGACCTTGTTCACATTCAACTAATATATTTGCAAGTGCTCTCACATACTTTTCCTTATAACCATGTTCATTTAACTCCTCACTTCTGATTCTCCTCACTTCCTTCCTTTTTTTCTTTCCTCTCCATTAATAACTTAATTTTACATAAAACACACATCATTATCATCCTTACACATCCCTCCACATTTTCAACAAGTGACAAATTTAAAATTTATCAGCTTCAAAAGAGAGAGCCCAGCTTAGAACCCTAATTATCACCACATTTTACCAGCTTCTTTGATGATTATGACCATTCAATCCAATGCATTGCCTTCTGTCACTTCCATTTTTTATCTGGTTACAAACTTGTGCTTCAGTGTAGAATGGAATACTTTGGCAAATGCTTTACTGAAATGTAAATAAAGAACGGACACTCCCTTGTCAACAAAATCAATTATATAAGCCATAAATTTCAAAAGATATATTCATTGTATATCCAATTTGCTACTTTTCTTTTATCCACATTCCCTAAAGATGCGCTATAATATACTTCTAATCACTTATTTAGTTCACTATTTGGTACTAGTTGAGGTTAGAGGAAACTTACGAAATATCGATATTTTTTTCCAATAACAATTTTTTTTCATATCTTTCGTCCTCATGTAAGACTAGCAAAATACGGCTGCCAAATCTCTCTTATATATAAATATATTCAATCTACCGAATTTATTTTTTATGCTTATATTCGGTTTAGGTTATGATAAGTTTTGTTAAGTAGACAGAAAGAAAATCTGTGTCTATTTAACAAAACTTATCATAACCTCACTGATTTTTCGAACGTAAGAAGAAATAATATATGAAAACATCTAATAACATTGCTTATCAATACATCGTAAATATTGCAATTTTTTTAGCAAGATGTGGCGGTGTTGTTTTATACCCATTTCAAAACATCAATTAGTTTTAAAAAAGTATCGATTTTTTTTTAGATTCCGTTAAACTCGACTATTATCCACTATTTAATCACATCTCTTTCAAAGGCTTTTTTATTGCCTGGCATTATTCCCTTACACTATTCTTAATATCTGTTTTTTTTATGTTGGTTTATCCAATTTAATTATGCTACTAAAGATCTATATTGAGTCATTTCTTCCTTGTTTAATTTTCTTTGACCCTCTAAGAGGTTCGTAGATTGGAACCACACTCTGCTACCAATTGTTAGAAAATAATTTCATTTACATGGAAATTAATGGGAACTGCTCTGAGTAGGTTTTATTATACCGTATATTATTTTGGTAAAAGTTCTTTTTGCCTCTTTATTTATATTCTTTCACATTATTATTATTATTATTATTATTATTATTATTATTATTATTATTATTATTATTATTATTATTATTATTATTATTATTATTATTTATTTTTTTATTTATTTATTTATTTAATAGAATCCAAAGAAGGTGCAGATTGCTAGAAGTTTACTGCCAGTTGTTTGAAGAGGATATGCATCCCAACACTGGAGCAATTTGTCCTCTGCCTGGGTGAGGTCAAGCCTGGAATAAAGTCACCAAACTAAGACTTTCATTGATGAGTCTTGCTCGTTCGGAACACTTGGACCAAGGGCTAGAGGAGTTTGTGATCACTTTGGCATTCCGGTAACTATATTTTAAATATGATCAATTTGGAATGGGAGGTTGCGAGAGAAAATGAGAATTGTAAGTGATTGATTTCTATGAGGAGAGAAGTGTGTAATACGTTTTTTGAACTCAAGACTATCCATACGAGAGTTGGTGTAGGTAGAGATGGTGTGCCAAATGAAGTATAATTGTTTTGTGTTGGTGAAGAAAGAGATGTTGAAGTTAAATGGGTGTTAAATCTGTGAGAGGGTTGGGGATAGGAATATCAGATCATTATGTTTATAATGTAAATTTGATTAAAGTAACTAAACTATCCAATGTATTTTATAATTATTAAGAAGGGAGTGAGTGTTATCGTAGTCGTTGAAGAAGGATTTCATTTTATGGAGTGACGACGATAGTTGAAAGGAAGATTTCGCTATAGTTATTTAACGTTTTAAGTTTAAAAGGCGGTCGTGACCTTTGATTTACGTATCTTAACTAAATATCATAGTAGTAATTTTATCGTGCAGTGTAAAGCATAGAAGGATCTACCTTTGTTATATTCTCACGTGTAAAATGAAGCGAGAGGTATAATTTAAAATACTTATTAAATACAAGTGATATTATTTTTAATTTTCGATCTTTCAAGAAACTTAAATCTCTCTTTACTCACTTCAGCAATTTTCTTTAGGTCAGTTGTTGTTGCTTCGCATCGGGAAATTTTATCAAAAAGTTAGTGGGGGCATGGATTGAGAGTAAAGACAAAAGGAAGGAAGTGGGGAAAATTAGGAGTGAAGTTAATTGAAAAGGGTTATAATGAAAAGGATGTGAGAGCACTTGCAAATAAGTTAGTTGAATGCGAACAAGGTGAAACTGAACAAATCTGCACGCAAATAAAGGAAGGGTTTGTTAGTAGTGCAGGAGAAGTATGTGGGTGTGCTAAGGCAAGAAGTAAGAATGTTAATATTGAATGGTGAACTGAAGATGTGATGCAAATGGGAAAAAGTAAAAACGTTGCGGGGTTGAATGTACTAATAGCCAATGATAAGGTTTCGAAAGAAAATATTGAAAATTTGTAGTGAGAAAAAAGAATGAAGGCTAAAAGTTGTATACGTAGGAGAAAAAAAGAAGAGGTAAATGAACAGCTTGCAAGGAAGATTAATTAGGGACTTACAAGGGAATAAGAAGCTGTTAAGGAAAGAAGCGCAAAAGGTTATGAAAGAGAGCAAGGGGAATCTTTATAGAAAAATGAATTGGGATGGTGCTTTCGTGGGGTATGAGATTGATGTCAGGAGATCGTGGAGGAAACCTTTCGAAACTCTGCATAACATTGGCAGTGATTGAAAAAAAAAATATCTAAGCTAATTCAAATACGATAAACAAAATAACCTAACACTCACCATATAATAACAGCAGAAGAAAGAAGAACCTCAACCAGTCAGAGTCCTCAATAGATTTCGAGTTGGACCCTACCGTATTTCAATCCTCTCAATATAAGTAAACCCGCCGTGACCACACCGCGAATACCCAACTAAATGCAAAGACACCGGTTTATGTGTCACAACAAACCTTGAACCTTTTAATAATAAGCCTGAGGGGCAAATAACCATCTAAGCTCCAAATAGCTTATTACATCTTTTTTAATTTTTAATCCCTACAAAGACATAATATATATATATGTAATCAAAAAATAATAAGAACAAGAAAAACAACTTAGCTTAACCAAATAACACACAAAGTGTAATAGCAGCAAGAAGGAAAAAAACATCATGCAGCACGCCCACTTCATCCCATGTCATAAAAAACTGAAACATAAGAAAAAAAAAACAATCAATATTATACCTTTCTCTCCCCTACTTTTCCTCCTTCCACATAATCTTTTGGGCCTCTAGCACCCACTCTCCTTTTTGTAAACACATCCCCTAATTGATGTTTCATATCCACCCACTCAAATTTCGTAATCTTTTTCTCTTCTAACATCTACTTGACCCATGCAACATCTATTCGTAAACCTTTGCTCAACTCTTGTGTCACCGAATATTTTTCATTCTTAAGAGTCTTGATATCCTTGGACACCTTGATTTGCAACCTCTCTCACCACCAACAGCTTCTCTCCAACATTCTTCCAGATATATTCCTGCTTGCGTACCTTTTATAAATGCAATATCTTCTGCTTCAATCGTAGATCTCGCAACACTTTTCATACACCTAGACTTCCAAACAGTAGTCGATCTATTCCCTTTTTCATCCTTCAAAACCACAATATAACCTACCTGAGGACTGACACTCCCTTCCATGCCATAAGATGCATCTGTAAACACCTCCACTTCAATCTTACCTTCTAGCGCATTCAGTTAAATACCCATATTTGTATCTTACACTCTTTTAATAATATTAATTAATTTCCTCATTATTTCCACTTTACCTTCCTTAAAAAATCTGCTCCTTTCACTCATTGAATAACAAAAATCAGGTCTTGTCTGCCCACTCACCCAATTCTTGTTTCTCACCAACGACCTATATTAAGTCAGTTCTTTACTCTCCATTTTTCTGTCACCGAAAATTTTTTTTTTTTTTTTATCAGGAACACTTATACTTTCCATGTATTTTTCTTGTTCCAACCATACACCTCTTTTATACTCTGTATATTTGCCCCTATATACTTAAAACCCTTAACGTCTTCTGAACCTATTGTTAAGGGGAGTGGGAATTGAAAAAAGCAATTGTGTGGGAAGCCCTAGAGACGATTAGGCGGGAGGAACCTTTTTGGCAGCGATTGCAAGAAAAATAAATTAGAGATCACTAATATCCCAAGCCCTTGACATATAATAAAAGAATATTATAATAGAATAGGAACTTGAAGAATAATTACCTTGGATTCCTATTTCAACGACAGCTACTGAAACAAAGACTGAAATCAATACAAAGACTAAAACCCCAAATAATCTTCAGCTGACTGGGGTATAAATTGAGACCAAATACTGTCGATATTGTTGTCTATATCAAAGTCTCTTTGTATCGTATATATATTGCGTATTGAAGTGGTGGAATTTCAATATGAACCCAGTTGTAAATTAAATAGAAGGGGAGGAGAAAAACGACTAAAATATTACAATTTAATCTCAGAAGCACCAAAACAAAAGTTATCGATATGCGTACACATAACCCCTATTAAACTTCATTCCTTCCATCCTTTCACTGAAGCAAAGTTTTTTTCAATTTACTCTTTATCCATCCTAATTCCTCAATTACTCCTATCACCTTGCTATACCAAGCTCTAGCAGCATCTTTCAACCCATATACCGTTTTTTTTAATTCCCAGATACATTCCTCTTTTGTTATATTCTCATGTGTAAAATGAAGCGAGAGGTATAATTAATAATA
>JABUQX010145386.1:7500-10000 GCA_015478945.1 Trachelipus rathkii
TGAAGGGAGCTCGGTTGCTTTATAACTGTTCTTGAATCCAAGTTTTTTGGCTTGGAGGATAGCTCAGTCGTAACGCACCGGGTATATTGTCCTCAGTCGCAACATGGCGGTGGTTCAATCCCGGAGAAGGCAGTTAATTCTTTACCTTCCTATTATATGTTCTTTCTTTAACATTATATATATATATATATATATATATATATATATATATATATATATATATATATGTATATTATCTATATATATATATTTATCTATTTTTTCTATATATATATATACATATACTATATATATATATATATACACTTATATATATATTAACTTATATGTATATATATGTATATATTTATATATATACTCTTATATCTTATATATATATATATATTGCTAACAATATGTTGTCAAAATAAATTGTATTTAAATAATATTTTATTGGTTAGATAAAACTTTTGTGCTTATAAAATGCATAGAAAAAACAAATAAAGAAAACTAATTGTAGGTATGTCATTTTTTAAACATTTTTTTTCGGAGCAAAATGCAGTTTTGTTTTAAACTTCTTTATATGAATTTCACATTGTAATATGTATTAAATAATGTAAATTCTAGTGTAATATATTTTATAGTATTTTGTATCATATTTTATAACTTATTTATGCAAATAATTTGTATTTTTGGTGAACAAATAAACTATGATTTTGGTGCTATTTTTGCTCTCTCTCTCTCTCTCTCTCTCTCTCTCTCTCTCTCTCTCTCTCTCTCTCTCTCTCTCTCTCTCTCTCTCTCTCTCTCTCTCTCTCTCTCTCTCTCTCTCTCTCTCTCTCTCTCTCTCTCTTAAAACTTAACTCGGTTGCAGGTCAGAGAGACGTTTATTTATAATAAAAAATGTAAAAATATTATTACGCGTAATTGTAGGTCAGCAACTCTTTTGTACATAATCTGAATGAAAATCTTACTAAATAACCAAAAAACTAAAGCTTTTAACACCTTACTATTAATTGAAGAGATAACTATAAAAGGGTTATAACTAGCTTGTATTGATGGTTCATTAGCCTCAAGTTCCAATCAAAGCGTAACCATATAGCCTCTTGTTGGTAAAGAAGGCGGCTTTAACAGTGAAAGGTCGAATCCTGAGTACCTGCAAACACTTAGGATTAATCAACCTATAAACGAAGCCTAATACGAGGAGCTATCAAAGAACACCATCAACTACTACAAGTAGAAGAGATAACTGCAAGCCCTCTAGTATACCACCTAGACCTGCCAGTAGAAGAAGAAGAAGAAGAAGAAGAAGAAGAAGAAGAAGAAGAAGAAGAAGAAGAAGAAGACTCCCAACACTCCTACCATTACAAAATTGACCTCTTCCTCTACTATATATATATTTATATATATATATATCTGCTCTATATATATATATATATCATTATACTCTGCCTGTAATATATCTTATTACTATATTGTCCTTATCATATATTTATATATATATATATATATATAGTAATGCCTTAATTAAAATATTACTTGTGAAATCCTTATATAAATAGAAGAAAATCAATACTCTTTGTAAGTTTAATATCAAATATTTAAAGAAATTTATTGAGGAATTTTAGCAGAATATTTCGACCATTTTCTTCCCATTCTCTTAACACTAAAATTGGTACCTTATCCTCTTTATTCCTTAGAGCTTTAAGGATTTGTTCTCCCCCCTACCTCCAAAATGAATTTAATTTTATCTCTTCAACCTTTCGTAAACTATCCTATCCTCAATACATTATCACCAATGCTCTCCGTAAGGCGAAGAATAACTTTTATACCTTCCAACCTCCTCGTGATAACACACATACTTCCTACCTCCCTTTACCTTCGTCTTCTCACAATTTTTGCAAAAAATTCCTTCCCAAAACTATCCTTACCCACTTCGAACACCTCAACCCTCAATAGAAAACTAAAACCCCACACTCTCTCTTCTAGTGAAGGTTCTCAATGTGTTTACAAAATACCTTTTGCCCACTGTAACAGCATATACATTGGAGAAACACATGACTTCACCCGCCGTAATTACCAACACAAATATGACCTACTTCAAGACAATCCCAACTCTGCCCTCATCTTACATAGATCTACCCACAACCATACTATCAACATAGACCACATGACGCCCATTATTAACATTGAAAACCTTCACCTTAGAAGATTCACCGAATTATTTTGCATAAACAATTCCACTAATTATAATATACAAAGAAATGATTCACAAATAGATCCCATCATTAACAACATTCTTAACTCCTCACCTTTTTTCAAAAAATTAAACAAAACTTTGTATATTAAATTTATTTTATGCATTTTCATTATATTTAATTTAGTTTATAGTAGCTGAAAGAAGACTAAGTTTGGTCGAAATATTCTGCTAAAATTCCTCAATAAATTTCTTTAAATATTTGATATTAAACTTACAAAGAGTCAGTGAGTGGCGAAGCGTCCAGTCATCTACTATACTATA
>JABUQX010145389.1:0-17875 GCA_015478945.1 Trachelipus rathkii
CAAGCTGCTTCGTTCAGTTTTCAGATGGGTGTTTAACCGTTTTCGCATTTATCGTTGAAACGCTTTCGCGTTTTATCGTACGCCACGCTTCACCGGTATATATATATATATATATATATATATATATATATATATATATATATATATATATATATATATATATATATATATATATATATATATATATATATATATATATATATATAAACTACCTTTAACGTACTTTATCCCCTATTAAGAGGGTAACACGGGGGACCACAGGAAATCGAACTTTAAGGCCGGCTATCCCAAACCAGCGCCATATATATATATATATATATATATATATATATATATATATATATATATATATATATATATATATATATATATATATATATATATATATATATATATATATATATATAAATAAATTTCTATATAATATATATATTTATATCTATTTTTACATATATATATATATACCACATCTATATATATATATATATATATATATATATATATATATATATATGGAATTACTGGTGAAATGAACAAGATTTGAGACGAGATTGTGATTGACTGGATATGTAAGTTGTGTAGCAAACCGTTTATGGAGGTTATATTTTCGAAGGATTGGAGGAGAGCAGTAATAGTAACCTTATATAAGGGTAAGGAAGATAAGGGAAATTGTAGGAACTATAGGAAACTAGTTTATTGAATATTGCAGGGAAGATATATGCTGGTATGTTAGATGAAAAAGTCTGTTGAGGGATTGATTGGTGAAGAACAAGGTGCATTTATAAGTGGCAGAGGATGTGTAGATCAAATCTTCATATTGAAACAAATGATTGAGAAAATAAGAAGAGATGAAGAAGAATAAATTATACTTAGGTTTTATGGACATGCAGCAGGCGTATGACAGCATTAATAAGAAAGCTTTGCGGAAAGTGTTAGTGATATATGGTGTTGGTGGTAGGCTTCTGAATGGAATCAAAGTATGTATGTCGATAGTGAAGCATGTGTAAGAATAAATTAGTTGAAACTGAATAGTTTAATATTAATAGTTGAGTGAGGCAGGGATGTGTAATGTCTCCTTAGCTATTTAATTTGTTTATGGATTTGGTGATGAAAGAATTAGAGGCAAGGGTGGTAGGGGAAGTTGTTAGAATAATGGAGAATGAAAGAGATTGGAGGGTGTCCTGCTTATTGTACGCTGTTGATTTGGTATTGTGTGGTGAATCTGAAGAGAGTTTGAGAGGATTGGTAGATGGGTTTGTTACGTTGTGTAAAATTAATGGTCTTGAAAATAAAGGGTAGTGAGTGAGGAGAGTCCGTGGTGTGGAGTCATGTTGGATGGTATGCAATTGGAACAAAGTATCAGAGTTTAAATATTTAGCCTATATGTTGGATGAGAAGGGAACGGATGATGCACAGTGTAGTAGGAAGGTTGTGAATGGTAAAAAGGTGGCTGGTGCAATTAAATCCTTGGTTGATATAAAGGGACAAGTCTTGAGTGTGTTAAGGTTTTGCATAAGTGTGTTTTAACAGGTGTTAATGAAACTAGTGTACTGAAACTGTAGTGAAACTATTGTGTGGAATAAGAAATATGGTCTAAGGTAAAATCTGTTCAGATGGATTATCTTAGAGCGTGCTAGAGTTTGAGAATTGATTAAATGATTAATGAAGGTGTTAGGGAGTTTTGTAGTGTGAAGAAAGCCTTATAAATGAGAGAATAAACGAAATTGTATTAAGATGGTTTGGTCATATGGAAAGGATGGATGATGATCAGTTGGTTAAGCAATGTATAGTGGTGAGTGAGCTGAGAATCGACCGACTGGAAAACTGAAGGAAAAGTGAATTGAGTCAGTAAAGGAATGTCTGAAGGAAGGGAATGCGAGTTTGGCAGAGGCGAGAAGAAGGCGCATAATAGGAGTGAATGGAAATGTTTTGTGAGGGCGTATGGCTGTAGGCCTGACCCAGGGGATGAATATTTCATTGTCGATATACCACAGTGAATGTCCGTCGCGGTCCTATGGAGATCTAAGAGTGAATTTTTTTTACTGAGATAAGCTCCCACTTCAGGAGACAGTAGGGGGTGTGGCTTTCTTTTCAACTTGCGTCATGCTCTTTTACTTAACTATCCTATTTCCATGCACTGTATCCCACATCTATTAGGAAGTAAAGGGAGGATTAAAAAAGAAAGAAAATTATTATTATTATTATTATTATTATTATTATTATTATTATTATTATTATTATTATTATTATTATTATTATTATTATTATTAAGCAAATATCTCCAAATATCTTTTGTAGAAATTTATGACTCTGAAAAATATATCTTCATTGTTGAAGAAAACCAAAGAAAAAGATCCAAAAATCCGTTTCGATTCAGATGAAGAAGAATTTTTGGCCAAACTTTTGACGTCAAAATTTCCGTTGGTGCGGATCAACAAGTTGAGTGACAAGGAATTAAAGGTATTTTGCCCAACTTTGTTGTCTTTAGATTTGGCCTGAAAATTAATTTTATTTTTATAAAATGTTTTTCTTTATTCAGTTATTTTGAGTTGATGAAATTGTGATAAATTTAATCTTTCCTTCCCTGCATCATTACAGTTATCTCTTCTCTTTTCTACTGAAATTTATCTCATCACATTTTCTCTTTTTGTTGGCCAGTTCTAAAAAAATAAAAATTCTCATAGAAAAATAGATAATAAAAATAAATAAATATTTAAATAAATAAAAAAAAAAACTTCCTTTTAACGTTCTTTATCCCCTTCTCAGAGGGTAACATGGGGGGACTACAGGAAATCGAACTTTAAGGCCGGCAATCCCAAAGCAGCGCCACCTACGTGCTCGCAGCCGAGTTTTAATT
Source organism: Trachelipus rathkii (assembly GCA_015478945.1). Taxonomy (NCBI): domain Eukaryota; kingdom Metazoa; phylum Arthropoda; class Malacostraca; order Isopoda; family Trachelipodidae; genus Trachelipus; species Trachelipus rathkii. The sequence continues at coordinate 2,858 of JABUQX010145389.1, forward strand.
CTTGCCCCCTGGAAGATAAAACTCAGACTGCTATGCGGAGGATTGAACCAGCGTCCTCTCGCATGAGAGTTGGCGAGTCGAAGTCATCTGTACCTTGTCTCATTCCTCGATAAGAAAGACAGAAAATAGGAAATAAATATTACCGAAGGATGGAGCGTATGAATAGCCGAGATTCCTATTCTTAATGTGTTACATGAATAATAGAAAAAGTGTTCTTGAGGGAAGTTTGGGGCATTGGAGTAGGGCTACCTTTACATTGACCTTTATTCGGTTTGAGTCATTGGAGCTTATTGATCTCCTTTTCATTGACCTTCATCTACACTCTCCTGAACTGCAAATCCTTCTTTCATGTTAATGTAACTTGGCATGAACATAGAAACGTCTGTTCCTTTCCCAGTTGAAAATTGTACCATTTTATATACCGTAATTGAATGAAAGGCTGAGTGAACCGTTTGGGAACGAGAGTGGATGTGAAACCCGGTACATCTGAAATTAAAATGAAATCTTGATTTTAAAAAAGGGTTTTCACTTCTAAATAAAAATTCATTATTTTATGATGTTGACTTTTAAAGGCATTATAATAGGATCAAAATAGTGACACAAATTGGGATAAACTTTAAAGGGAGAAAAATAAATTGAAACTACGAAAAAATAAGTCAAAATAGAATTAAAAATAAAATAAATCACAGAGAAATTTAAGTTGATGTAAGTGGCTGAGGATTTCGTGTCAGCACAAATTCTTTTCGGATTCTGCACAGCAAAATAAGAAATATAAACTGTTAGAAAAAGTTTGATAAGTTTTTTTATCAACTGATATAATATCCACAAGAAGGTGTGAAGATTGAGACTATAAAAAAAATATGTAATTTGTACATCTTAATTTAAAGTTGTTTTTTTTTATTTAAAATTGTTACTACTACTGATTCCCCAATAGAAAATATTTCCCAGTCTTAAGTATTTTGCTTCTCTTTAAGCTTTGCATCTTCTTATTTAAATGTTGATGCTTCTCTTTTATGAATCTCGGTGTATACATCACTGAGTGGTTGGGCTTTTCTCATACTAGTCGAATCACAGTGGGGGCTGAATCATTCAGTGATTCTTAAAGATTCTGGACAATTTGATTTGGAAACCTTCACATATTCCTGATCATCCTACCCAATTCTTGAGCACTCTTGACCTAAGCTTCACTACAATTCCTTCTGAAAGGCTGTGTTTACTCAACCTGTGCTGAAAAAGGAGGACCTATTTAAACCCTCATACCTCGACTATTGTCGTATTTCTCTAACCTCTGTTTATCCAAAGTTTTCGATTCTACCCTAAACTGGAATTTTTAGCAACTTCATAATTTTTCTATGACTTTTGTAAATGTCCAACTGGAAATAGTTTCCTTCTCTCTGACTCTTAATTCTTTATTCTTTGGCTTGATGAATCTTTTTTGTGTTGTTGTACGTGTGGAATCCTTTCGAAAAAGCTACTGCAAAGATTTATTTTCTCTTGGTATCAAAATCCTTATTATTTTTTCCTGTAAGCTTAACACCGATTTCCTTTCCGGCTGGTGGCTATATCGCAATAAATAAATTTTTTAAATATTAATTTTAGGGTTCTAATTTTGACCCTCTTTCTAATGTTCATAAATATCCTGTCTGTAGTCCCACTTTTTCTCTTATCATCTTTTATGCTGATAACTTCCATGGAAGGCAACCAAACCAGAGGCAATAATAGTTGCCAGATCGGTGGCTTAAGAATAACTGGCCTCTGATCTTTCCTTGGTAATATTCAGTTTTTCAATAATTCATTTATTTAATCTATCTACTTGACAGTCTTCCACACAACAAAATTTTTGAAAGCTTAAATCTTCAACCTTGTACTACACGTATTCTTGCTTGGTGTTTCTTATTCTTGTGATCTTTTTTGAATGATCTTATTGTTTCTCTCACATGTTTCTAATGGGTTAGGTGAGCTGATGTTGCAGAACTATTTCACAGCACCCTTTATGCTTGCTACATATAGTAGTGTCTGTCCTCCTAATGAAGTTTACGTTCCATATCAGGAGATTTCCACACACGTAATTCTTCTTTGTTGGTGGGTGGAGTCTAGGCATTTTCTTCTTTTCAACTCTTCTGCTCTCCCTTATCAACTCTTCAGCTCTTCCTTATCAACTCTTCAGCTCTCCCTTATCAACTCTTCAGCTCTCCCTTTGCAAAAGACTCATTAACAAAGAGTGTTACTTTGAATTGTTCATTAAATTTTAGTGTATTAGCACTAAATTATAAAAAAAAAACAAAAAATAAATAAATAAAAACTTATTTTTAAATTTAGATTCATGTTAATGAATCTAAATTTAGAAATAAAATTAAGTTTTTTTTTTATTTATTTTTGTCTTAAGTTGTTTACATTCATAAATTTACATTTTCTTTTATGGTTAAATGGTGAAACAAAAAGTTATTTTAAAAGAAAATCATTTGATGGCCAAGATATTTTCTAAAAGCATTTGTTTTTTTCTTCTCCATTCATATTAATTTTCTTTTTGTGCAGACCCTCACAATCGATGTTGGTGAAGTAGGAAAGGATTCCAAAAGGAAAAGTCCTTTAAGAAGAAGACCTCAAGCATCAGCAGCGCAGAATCAAAACATGAAAAAGAATTATTAAACCCCATAAAATATTGTAATTTAAGTTTTAAAAACAAAGATCCGTTAAAAAATCATTTAAAAATGCATGAAAGAAAGTTTAAATGTGAGCATTGTAGTTATGAATGTAATCGAAAAGCAAATTTAAAATCACATTTGCTAAATTTGCTGTTGAAAAGAATGAGAGGGGGATGTAGCCATGAGCAAGCATTTCAGAAACGAACTTAAAACGGCAACATGCTTAAGCATCGAGATACAAAGTTATTTAAAAATGTTCCGATGTGTAGCTATGAGTGTAACTACAAAATGTTTGATAAACAAGTACGACAACTACAAAATATAAAATGATGAACAAAGATACAAGAGTAATCTGGTGAATCACCAAAACTGCACATGCTTAGGCATCGAGCTACAAAGTTATTTAAATGTTCTGAGTGCAGCTAAGAATGTAATGAAAGAGCCAACTTATATGTTATGACTGAGATACAAAATATTAAAATGTTCTGAGTGCAGCTACAGTGTTATCGGAAAGGACACTTAAACAGACATATCGAGAGACAAAGTTATTTAAATGTTCTGAGTGCAGCTACGAGTGTAATCAGAAAGAACAAAACTATGATGCTTAAGCATCGAGATGCAAAGTTATTTATATGTTCTGAGTAATGAGATGTAATCAGAAAAGTAGTTTGAAAAGACATTTGCTAAAGCACGTAAGTATGTATTAGCCCTCAACCCCTTAAGTAACCTGATCAACAACTTAGAGAATGGGTACAGAATAAATAAAAAGAACCCATAAAGAAAGAAATCTCTCATCTCTTCTACATGGACGATTTAAAGTTGTATGCGCCAAGTAGAGGAGAGGCAGAGAGACAGATAAAGGTGGTCAGTGATTTTTCATCGGATATTAGAATGGATTTTGGATTGGAAAAGTGTGCGTTCAGTGTTATGAATAAAGGTAGAAAGATACAACATCATAGTTAATAACATGGAAATCAAAGAACTGGAACTGGAAGGAACTTGCAAATACCTAGGGGTAGAGGAGTCAGACAGGATTGAAAACACAATTATGAAAGAGAGAATTAAAAAGGAATACATCTCAAGAGTGAAGAAAATATTAAAAACTGAATTAAAACCAAAAAACAAAATAGAGGCAATTAAGGTATTGGCAATGCCAGTAATGAGAGATAGTTTTGGAATTATAGACTGGTACCAGCATGAAATAAATACTTTAGACACAACAACAAGGAAACTATTCGATGCGCACAAAATAATCTACAAAAAACCAGTGCACAGCATATCGAGAAATGAAGGAGGTATGGGAATGCCACATATAGATAGAACCCACAAAAATGAAATAGTAGGATTAGCAGAATATATAGAAGGAAAAGGAACCAAATTCATTGGTTGGTTAAAAGAACATGAAGATTGCAAGGCTGGAACAACTTCAATAACAAAAAGGCAAATGACTACCTCCATGAATTTAACATCGATATCAGAACACAGAATGGATGGAATGAGAAAAACCTCAAAGAAAGAACTAAAATCTTAAAGGAATCTTATAAACAGCAAGAAAGAAAGCCGATAATGAAGAATGGGAAGAACATAGACACGCCCAACACTTTAAAAAAGAAGTATTGAACAAGGCCTTTATCAATAAGGAAAATCGATAGAAACAGTTGCGAGGGGATTTTTAAAATAAATGATGAGAGAACGCTGATTACAGCTCAGATTGGTGCTTAAGAACCAATTGGTTCAAAAAGCATATCGAAGGAGTCGATTGCTCTGATAGATGTAGGATGTGTGGGGAATCCTCAGAGACTGTGCCCCACATATTATCCGGATGTAAGACTCTGATACGTATGGGACTATATACGAAAAGACATAATGCCATATGCAGGCTCATTCACTACAGACTATGCAAACTATATAATATTGATACTCCTAATAATCATTGGAATTACAAACCTCCAGCAATAGTAGATAATGACCATATCCAAATTCTATATGATTTTGGCATACCCACCGACATATTTGTACAAAGTAATAGACCGGATATTGTATTAGTTAATAAAACAACAAGAACATGTCAACTAATAGAGGTAGGAGTCCCATACGATGAAAATGTAGCCCTCTACGAAAGAGAGAAAGAAATTAAATATCAAAGATTACGATATGCCATCAGAAAGATGTGGGAGATGGAGGAGGTGGAGGTAGTGCCAGTGGTAGTGGGGTCCCTTGGAGCAGTAAAAACCTCTCTAGTGACCTATCTACAAAAGATCCCTGCTAAAATTGGAACCGAGGAGATAGCTATAGAAGCAATTAGAGGAAGCCTAGGAATAATAAGGCTAGTCTTGGGGAGTTGAGTGTGCGGTGCTATGCCTTAACCCAAGGTTTGGGGACGGTGTAGCACCGAGAGTACCCTCAAAAGAGGTGTTTAAAAAAAAAAAATATGTAAATATTTAAAAGGAAGAAAAAAATTAAATGACATCATTAGTGGAGAGCAAAATGGGGGTTGCAGCCTTACTTATGGCTGAAAAGAACAACTAATAATCAATAAAATGGTAAAGGAAAATAGTTGTGGAGGGCAAAAGAATTTTTGCATGACATGAATTGATTACCGGAAAGCTTATAAAAGTTTTGCTAATTCATGTTGGAAAGAAATATTAAACCTTTATAAAGTGGAAGGAAATATCAAGAGGTTTCTGTTGAAGGCTATTAATTATTGCAAAATGATGATAATATTTTTTATTTTTTTTAAGCAACTTGAATATTAATATAAGTATGGACTACCAAAGTTTACCTTATAGGGTAAACTTTGCGACTACTTTCTTATTAATTTTCATTGTGTGTTAATAAAATTTGTATTTGCATCAAACTAAAGTCTAGCTTTAATGAACAAAATGTTCCAATTTGCAAGTCCTTCTTAGATGATAAATTCTCACAAACAAATCTTTCTTTTGTACAAGACTTTAAATTTCTTTACTAATGGATTAATTTACTTTAAAATGTTAATAAAAATATCGAAAAACCAAAGAATTTGCGAGTCAATCGAAAAGTTTCGTTCGCGAAATATTTAATAATAATTCGTAAGTTTAAATAAAAAAAACAAATAATTGTAATGTAAATATACTAATAATCATAGGAAGGAGTAATAATTTATAAGTTTAAAACAAGAATATTTCCTTTGGTGCTTAAACTATAAGTCACTAGTCTACTTAATTAACACGTGTCACGAATGAATAATTTATATTCAATTGAAAAGAAGTACTTGAAATTTTTTATTAAATTCGATACCTTAATTAAAATTTAATTGAAATAAATTGTGAGGAAAATTCGGAATTAAATTCTTGAATGAAAATCTAAGTTTAAAACGAAACTTCAAAACCTATAGCTACTAAATTCCAAAATTTAAGATAATATTCGAAGTCCTAAATGTCATAGTACACGTGTTCTAAAACAACTTAAAAAAAATTGCCAATGTCAAAATACTACAAAATGATTATATAAATCAAAATGTACTCTGAAAATAATTAATTAAAGCCGATATTCAGATGTTGAAACTAGGTTCGTATCTTGCAAACAAACTAATTTGCTATTCAGAACACTGTTGTATAACTAGAACGTAATAAAATCCAGACAATGTTAGGGAAAATGTAATCCATAAAATTTTCACCTTTTAATCAGACAATAAATCTAATAATGTTTAAAACTCGATGTAAATTCATTTTTAAACAAATGTGAGGTAAAGGTTCCTAAAATTTTCTCACTGTTCTTTATAAATGAAATCGAGGCATTGATAAAGATCCTTTCCCCATTTATCCCCTTTCCCCTTTATCCCCTTCCCCTTTGAGAATCTTCAAGAGATTTTAAATGCAGAAAAAATTTAACCATGGGCCAAGAGTAAAATGCAAATATACTATCAAAACCATAAATTTTACATTAAAACTTAGCAAATTTCGAAAAGAGCAGAGATTACATCTTCAAAAGATACCGAATTAGGCATTCACATTTAACAGTTGGTGGGTGTTGATTAAGAGGAATAGCATGAGAATAACTGGAGTTGTCTATAGTAGAGTTGGAATCCGATTTTAAAGAAGAGTTCAGCATTCGGGAAAGGTAAGGGGACCGGAGAATCGGCAAGAAAAACCGACGGGAAGGGAATTTGAAGAATTATGTTGCAAGATATAATCTTAGAAAGGCATTAGAAAGGACGTAAAGAAGACTAACTGGAAAGATTACTACTAATTTTTGAAAAGAGCAGAGATTAATTTGTAAATAGATCTAGTACTATTGCAGTGGAATAAGAGGAATATGGTTTTCAGTCCTTATGACTGAAAGCAAAAAAATATCAGAATTAAACAAAGCATTCTAAGTTGTAGTAGTACATAATGATATAAGGTGTACATCTCCATGTAGAGCCACCACCTCACTTATGATCGATTGTGGTAGATGGGATTCATATTACAAATGATAAAAGTTGTTATTCGCATTGAAATCGAATGTAGGAGTTTATCACGTGAATCAATAATATCAAAAAGTAAATTTTGATGAATATTGATGGAAATTTTGTAGAGAGGAGAGAAAGAGAGGCTTTGATCTCTTGTTCAATTTAAATAGTCAAAGAATTTAGGAAGAAGGAGAAAAATACCTTCCTTATGAACTTATTTGCCAGAAAATGGCTTGTAATGCACAGGAAAAATGAGGACAAGGTTTTCTTATGGCCAGTCTTACTTTACTAGTTTCATAAACTCGATAAAGGTTAAACGGGACAGTAATTAGAAATGATTTTCAATTACCAAGGAAGGCCGCCTATTTGTTTTCCCTGCTAGGTGTTAAATAATGAATTTATCTTAGTACTCCGTGAAATATTTTGATGATAGGATATTGGCAACATTGCTCTGACTTGACATAAGGTATGCCTCTACACAAAAAACGAATGGTATGGTGCTCTTGATGATTATGTGCTCGCCAAGTAGAAGTTGAAATTTTATAGTAGAATGAGGTCTTCCTTTCTTTGTAAAAGATATGCGGATGTTGATTTTCCGTAAATGGTAATTATCTTGATCTGCTGGTCAACAAAATTTTATAGATGATAACCATTTCAGCTCCTATTTTTCTTACCACGAGATTGTGTTGAAAACTTAGTCAGCTTTGATGGTTGCAACATGTAATAATGAATGTTTTTTTTCAAACGTGAAACAAATCTAGAACAGAGTCATTATGTGTCAAACAGACTGAACCACCTGGGTCAGTCCATGTGAAGTTGTCGTGGGTTTTACTTTCCCCACCTCGTTAATGTCGTGGTTCGCCCCAACCGAAAAAAAAGACACAATGAAATAAAACACAGGAATATAAATGAAACCCTTAACAAAAAAAATAATGAAGTTTATTAAACAAATCGATACCCACCAATCAAAGGACTTCTCACCCCAACCAATAGTCTTATCAACCTCCACGGCAAGGAGACATTAAAGTTTCCTCACGGCAAGGTGAACGTAAAAGAATAAATCATTTCCTTAAATCTAAAAGTTAATATATTCCCTAATTCTAAAAAACCTTAATCCTAAATTTATCAAAAAGTTTATGGAAAGTTTATTTTTCTTTATATTTTACAAAATAGTCTTTTTCTATTTTTACTGTTTCACACTTGGTTTTTTGTTTATTTTCTATTCTATTTTTTCTTATTTATTTCAATTTTCTTTTTCATACTTTTTACGTGTATTTTTCAAATATTTTCCTGTTTCCCATTAATTTTCTTTTTGTTTATTCAATCTAAATTTTTATCTTTACGTCTTTACAATCAATTTCTATTTTCAACTTATTTCTTTCAAAATCTTTTCAATCTAATTATTTTCTTATTATTTATCAATCTAAATTTTTGTCTTTACAATAAATCCATATTTTCAACTTATTTCTTTCAAAATCTTTTCAATCTAATTCTTCAGCCATCTTACTTTCTTATTTACTTTCTATCTGTTCTATATTCTATGTTGCTCTCATTGACCTCAGTCTTGGATCTGGAAAACTTGCACAGGAAAAACAAAAAGCTAAGAAAAAAAAAAATCCTGTCTATTATACATATAAAATAAAAATTTAAAATAATAATAATATGAAAATAAAATAATATAAAAATAAACATAAGAGTGAAACAATATATTCAGGCCCTTAATCATAATCATTAAATTGTGATTCAAGATATCTCAAAAAAATTAATTCCAACAGGTATATGAATTCAAATTAAAATATAAATCATCTCAAAAATAATAACAAAAATAAACAATATGAAATAAGGAAATTATTGTCACCTGGAGTGTCTCCAGCTTTTTGTTTATGTTATAAGACACCTTCCAATCCTCCCGAATGCAATGAACCGTCAGATCAAACAAAACCGGGAACAAATCTCAACATCACTATAAATAAATATTTAAATATCCAATAATAGACAAATAATTTGAACAAAAATAGTAATGATAATAATAAAAACAATAATAATAACAATAGCTAAAAATAAAACCAACCACCTTGATACTCAAACCTGGAAATCTTCTTTTCTTCAACCGCAACCGAAATCACCAACCTCACTATCACCCCTTGAGAACTTCGAATGAAATCGAAATGAATCCACTAAAAAAACATTCATGTACAAATCATTCAATAAAAAAATAATTTAATAAAAATAAAAAATAATAATATAACAAAAAAAACGATAATAATAATATATTACCTCTCAAACGTAGAACGTAAGATAGTGAAGCGTCATCGTTTATTCCCGCTCATGTTCATGCATTACATTAGCCAATCATAAAAAAATATAAACGCAGTCTACAGTGTCTTTTTAAACTAAACTGGAAAAACATTTTATCATAAATTAACTTATTCGCTTTACGTCACTTTTACATTTAAATTAAATTAAAAACCCCCCTTCACACCCAAAATAATACTACACTGCAATCCGTCTTGCTGGACGTTCATTCTTCTCATCCTTCTATCCCTGAACCTAGAACGAAAAGAAAAACATTATGAGACAAAAAAACTAACCCAAATTACCATAAAGTGACCTGATTTTCAAAATCAGCCCCGCATCACTATCTATCTCAGATTTGAATAAAACTTGGCAGAAATTTTAGTCCAAAGTATAATAATTGAAAGTATGCAAAATGTTAGGGATGTAGTTTAAATAGCATGGCCACAATGCCCCCCCCCCCAGCAAAACCACTAAATTCCCAAGTTAAAAACCTTTATGTTTAGCTGTCACCTGTTCATCCATAAATTGGTTTACCAGCTAACCAAATAACCTGTCAATAAGAACTTTTTGCGCAGATTTCAAATATGATATTTAATTTACTGGTAAATGTATACCTATTCTGTGGTTGACGACCAAAAATGCATTTGTCACTAAATTACGCAAATTTCCGTGTCCTACGATTTGAAACGTAACACGTCTATTCTTACAGTTCTTTTGCAGATTGATTTAGATACATATAAAGGGTACCTCTTAATAAGCACAGGTTGTTAAATTTATTCATGTGTGATCTGTAGGAGTTCAATGACTCGGTGGGGTGGTATAAGTGAAAAAAAATGGAAAAATGACATGTTTGAAGCTTTGGTTGAACACGACTTCAATTAATAATTCCCTTCTCATTACTTTCACTGGAAAGAACAAAGGTTAATACCTTACTGACCTAAAAATCTTTGTGGTGATCTCATGTGTTCTTGAAAAATATGTAGCTTAAAGTGGAACAATATTTCTGTTTTCTTGCATTTTCCAAGAAATATTTTAATATGTGGAAATACACCCATACATGTATAGAACCAAAATAGTTTCCTAATCACTGATTTTATGTAAAAAATACCACACAAGACGGCGTTGTGCCCATTTTGAGTGTATATTTAATGGTGTCGGAGATATGAGTGGTGTAAAGAAAGTTTGGTAAATAGGAAAATATATTATGATACAAGTATATAGAGAGTATATATATATATATATATATATATATATATATATATATATATATATATATATATATATATATATATATATATATATATATATATATATATATATATATATATATTATATATATATATATATATATATATATATATCAGTATGAAGCGTCCAGTCATCTATTGATGCGCTGATGACTGACCAGATGAGATAAAAATAAATCAATTCCTTTTTCAAATTTCATTATTATTATTTTCTTATTATATATATATATATATATATATATATATATATATATATATATATATATCTATATATATATATATATATATATAAAGTATTTTTATATATATATATATATATATATATATATATATATATATATATATATATATATCCGCTTGAAAAGCGGATAAATTATATATAAATTAATATTAATATAACATGCCCAGGTACTGTAAATTTGTAGGATCAATTGCGAGCACATTATCAGTATTATTATATAATGTTCACCAATCAAATTGCGCCAAAAATGTATAGTGAAATAACATGGTTAGCTCATCTTTAGATTTGTCGCTGAAGAACTATTTGAGTGAATTTGTTTCTCATATTAAAGCATAAGTACTTTAAAATTTCGTTCAAACTTCGGACTTCTGAAATATAGTAAATTATTAAAGAAATTATAAATTGAAAAATTATTATTAGAATCAGTGAAATATAATAATAAATTTCACTCTTTTAACAAAAATAAGTCAATTAAAGTTCCTTACTTTAGAAATAATATGTATTTTATAAAGTACGAAATATGATGAAACAACCTGTAAATATATTATTGAAAGCTTAATTTCATTTTAATTTATTTTTCTTTTTCATTTTCAAAAGTTTCAAATATATTATTATTATTATTATTATTATATTATTATTATTATTATTATTATTATTATTATTATTATTATTATTATTATTATTATTGAAATTTAATATGAATTTGATTTTTTGCTGTTTTTTTTATTTTTATTCCTTTCCAATCTAATTTAAAAAAACTATTTCGGCCGTTCTCTCTCTCTCTCTATATATATATATATATATATATATATATATATATATATATATATATATATATATATATATATATATATATATATATATATATATTTATATATATATATATATATATATATATATATATATATAACTTCTTTTGATAAGTTTCCAATATAAGGCTGATGAAGAAGTTACTACAATGTGGTAGGTGGAGGGTACATTTTTTTTTTTTTTAGTTGAGTTGTCACCACCCACTCACGGGCAGAGCCCTATTCAGGGAGGGGGTGTTGCACACCAAAGTTTTTGCATCCGCTAGCGCAATTACGCAGATGAGAAACAGACGCAGGCTTTAAAGTGAGTGAGATTAAACTCGAGGGAAACACAGAAGATGGAAGAGAATTAGGTATTGAGCTAGTAGTATTAGTATTAGTATTGAGTTAGTATTGAGACATAGAGAATATAGTTGAACGAGGGGCGGGGTATTAGTATTGGTATTGAGCTAATATTGAGACATAGAGAATATAGCTGATCGAGGGGCGGGGTCAGCACGTAAGCACATCTCAAACTCGGGAGTGAATGCCACTGGGCCACCCGCCTCCCATCAACATAGATCCTTGTATTCGTAAACGACTAAATGTAATCACAGGTAAAGACATAGGACACCTGAGAGGAGAAGTGGAGAAGGAGGAGGAAATTGTGAATCGTCATCCAAGGTTGAGTTAGGAAAATAGAGGCCGAAGAGATTGACCTTTTCAGTTGAGAGTTAGCACAGAGCCATCAGATCGAATAAGAGGGGCAAAAGATGATTTACAGAAATTGTTAGAGATGTTTTTGGCAAGAGGCCAGAAAGATTTGTTAGTAGAAGATCCAAGGAGGTTAGCGCACTTTCGTTTGATGAAAGCCCGCTTTGCTTGTCGAAGAGTATCCCCGCAACGATTTCTAGCTGAATGAAAATTAGCGAAAGTGATAGGAGAATGAGAATTTTTCTCTACCACTCCCGATACGCGTTGTCTCTAGCCTGAATGGCCAGAGAACAAGCACGATCGAACCATGGATTATGAGGAGAGAAAGATTTAGTCGAAGAAGGAATGAACCTGCCCTCATCCCGTCAACGATTACAGCTCCCACCTTAGTGGCAGAAACCGAAGTGTCATCAGAGTCAAACAGTCATTCCAATTATAGTTAGCGTAGAATCGACGCAAGGCCCCCCAATCAGCCCGATTAAAGTGCCAGAAAAAAACGCATAGGGCAGGATGAAGCTGTTGGAGAGAAAGTATTGAAATTAAGAGATATAAGGTTGTGGTCAGATTTACCAATAGGGAGCGAAATGGTGTATTTATAGAGAGAAGGGGACTAGTGGTGAAACATAGGTCAAGTGTGCCCAAGAATGGTTGTATTAAAGAGTAGTTGTGAATAGAAAACAGTGTGTATAAACAACTAATTGGCAATAAATCATCATGGGAAATAGTGAAGAGGTGTCCCACAGGGTCTTATTAGTTACTTATTCCTCATATATATAAGTGAGTTAGACCATGGACTTAAATGCAAGGTTTCTAAGTTTGCAGATGATACCAAAGTGGCCACCTCAGTTAGAAAAGTGAAGGATGTATAAAGATTCAAAATGATCTTGATAAACTTCTTGGGTGGGCAGATAAGTGGCAAATGAATTTTAATAGTAAAAGATGTAAGGTTCTTCACCTAGGTTACTCAAATAAAAGTTTTAACTACGATATGAATGGGGATTGGCTTGAGTCTGTGGACCAAGAAAAAGATTTAGGTGTGATTATAAGCAGTAATTTGAAAAAGCTAATCAGTGTTTGGAAGCAAATAATAATAATAAGATGCTGGGCATAATAAATCGCAATGTTGTTTACAAGAGCAAAGAAGTAATAAGTAAACTATAATAGCCATGTTATGCCAATAATAGAGTAATGTGCACAAGTTTGGGCCCCTTATTTAAAGAAAGACTTAGATATGCTAGAGCGAGTGCAACAAGGATGATTTCTGGGTTTGATGGTAAGAGCTATGAGGAGAGGCTGAAGGAGTTAGGAATGTTTTCTGTAAAAATTTTCAGACGGGACATGATACAATTCTATATGCACTTTTACATCTATTATTACCATGGAGACCAATAAATCTCTTCATATGTAGAGTAATGGACGGGGAGAACTAGTATAACAAGAAAATAGTTAGAAGAAAGTATAATCTTTACAAAAGAAAGGATTTTCTGAGCAATAGGTGTTATTAAATTTTGAATTGTTTGACACAGGAGGTTATATATATATATATATATATATATATATATATATATATATATATGTTATGTTATTATTATTGCTATTATTACTATATATATATATATATATATATATATATATATATATATATATATATAATGTCGGAATAGGGAACCGGGAACTGTAGCGATGACTGCTGGAAAATGCCACGCCTCGCCACTGATATATATATATATATATATATATAAGGCTCGGTTATACGGTATATATATATATATATATATATATATATATATATATATATATATATATATAAATATATATATATATATATATATATATATATATATATATATATATATATATATATATATATATATCTATATATTCTCTTTTCCATCTATTTAAACTACAGCTTTTGTAATCCCCATCCCAAACCTGTGAAAAATTCGAAGCTGGCGGACAACCAAAGACGAACTTCACTTACTTGTCATACCTGCAAATTAATGGAGAAAGTAGTTTCATTTCGCCTTCTCTCTGTTCTCTGAGATTCGCCTGGCTTTTCAAATGTCTATGTTTGGTTTCCGTAAAAATGTTGGATCAGTGATCTTTGTTAAATTCCACTATGACATGCGTCAAGCCTTCTCAACTGGGTGGCATGGTTCTTGGCAAGCCTTGAAGGAAAAGCTTATGACACAACGTGGAGAACTGGGGTTCTCCTTAAACCCACTCGCTCGGTTTCCGCGTGTGATAGCTCCTTTTATTAAATGCCTTTATATCGTACAGATCCATCCAATGTTCGGTGTGTTTCTTCTGTTTTATCACGCACTTACTTGATAGCGTTCCCATAGGGCAGTATTCTATGTATTATTATTTGCTCAGATTCACGACATCGTTATTTCCTGTCCTAGCACGGACAATTCTTTCTCTATGTTGAGCAACCTGCGCTATATATTGCCAATGCCAGACTGCTATTTCACATATATATATATATATATATAGCATATATATATATATATATATATATATATATATATATATATATATATATATATATATATATATATATATATATATATATATATATATATATATATATATAGTATATATATATATATATATATATATATATATGTATATATATATATATATATATATATTA